>LPNX010500863.1:17924-32123 GCA_001517045.1 Pseudotsuga menziesii | reverse complement strand
GGCTTTTAGTGGGATTTTCAGGGAAATGTGGTAGGTAAATGGACGAATGAGCCATGAAATGGGGTAGATGAGGTAGTTAACCATTTTTGGGTGTTAACACCAGCCAAAATGGGGTGGTTCTTGTGAGACCAAAAAAAAAAGAATGAAGATGTTCAATGACACAGGTTAGAAAATTTCTTTCTACAAAGTGGGAGGAGTACACCTTTTCAGCAGGAATGGTGAAACAATAATGGAGGCTCAGGGATCAGATAGATAGGTTTGGAAGGGGGTGACTGCCACAAAAGGATTAGAGACATGTGGACATATAAA
The DNA here is from genome assembly GCA_001517045.1 of Pseudotsuga menziesii. Taxonomy (NCBI): domain Eukaryota; kingdom Viridiplantae; phylum Streptophyta; class Pinopsida; order Pinales; family Pinaceae; genus Pseudotsuga; species Pseudotsuga menziesii. The sequence goes on along the minus strand of LPNX010500863.1, from coordinate 31,814 downwards.
CCTTGGAGACATAAATAACAAGACTTAAAAGTAAATAAATAGATGAACAAAACAATATAATATGATGGGAAAGGAGGGAAGCAAAATAAATATAATATGATGGGCATGGAGGGAAGCAAAATAAAAGGATGAGCAAAAGGACAAGTTAAACAGGAAAGCTAGCTTTTTTGTAATTGCAATTAGTCACTAAATTTAATTAGCACTAAATTGTATATTGAGTGAATGATGTCTCAATGGTTGCACATGGTCTTGATTGTCTTCATCTTGATAATATCCATGATTTTGATTGATAGAACGATTAGAAATAAACAGACTCATACATTTTCTTGTGGGCCCATAATCACCATTATGTGAACCAAATGAGGAAGGAGGAGAGATGGCTGCATCAATTTCTGGCTCCCTGAATGTCACTGTTTTCACAAAACAAAACCATAATTTTATTAACTACAAAGAGTTCAAAATTACATTATGTCCATACATTCCAATGCATATATATACTAAGATAATAATCTAACATCAAACAAAACAAACCCAACAAGAGAACCATGTTAGGTCTCATATGGCCTTACAATAACTGATAAAAACCAGTTTATACATCAGGAAATAAGAAGTATGAATAGCCCAAATATGCATAGAAGATCTTAAGAAAGATGACCAACTACATCTGGCGCATAGAGTCAATAAATCCCAGTTGGAAGACGTCCACACAGGTCCCAGAAAGGTCTATGGTGGTGCTACAAAAATGTGTCATTATCCTTCTCTACAATCCTTACTTCCCCCAAAACCACCTGCAATCCTTTTTTAGACCAACCTGTAATTTCTTCCCAAGGCATCAAGAATCACAGAGCAATGCTTGGAATATCTTGGCAACTAATTCATTTCTACTCTTAAAAACTCGTCGATGTGTTTTTAGTAAAATGCTGTTTTTCCCTATATATTTGTCATTTTTGAAGATTTATAGGATTTCTGTGATAAATTATACTTTGGTAGTGCATTTCTCTAGAAATTTCTTTCAGAAATAAACAACTTTATCTCTTTCATATAGATTCGATGATGCAATTGGTGTAATGGAGCCTGTGGTAGGAATTAGAGAAAAAAAACTTGACACAGAAAACCTAGGTGTAGATGTTGAGAAACAAAGGCTGACAAAGCTCTTGAAAGAAGCTGGTAGGGCTAGAAGTTGGAAGGAAAAATCCCTCCAAACATTAATAGTGCCAAGTTCCCATAACAAGAAAAAGTAAGACACCAAGAGGGTAAAGCATAGGCTGATTATACGTAAGATCATGGATTGTGCCTGGGAATTGATTAAATCAGAACAAGTCTCTCAACATTGTTCTTTTGTGATTGGCACAAGATGGAGTGTTGTAGGATCTTGAAGTGTTTAATAATGGACTGATCTAACCGGACAGTGCTGGGGTTCAAGCTCCCTAAAGTCTATTTATAGAATTTCTGAATGATTTGGGATTATACACTTCATTATATACAAAAAAATTCATTAAAGAGAATAGCATGTGGGTGCCTAATAATGATGGAGTTACATTCAGTCCCTGAGTTTGGCCAACTCAAAATCAGAGAAGAACAAAAACAAATATGCTTAGAAAAAGTGGTGTATCTGAGCCTTTATCTAATGGTTTTCAGGATGAGCCAAGTGATGCTAATATTCTATCTTTTGATGACTTGGTTTTAAACAACATTTCTTTGACACAAACATTGCAATGAAATTTTATTTTCTCTTACATTTGTAGAATGAAATGTTGTTTTGGATGTATGTTGCTCTGTCTCCAGGCCAGATGGATTCATGAACATTTTAATAAAATTCTATTATTTTCTCTCTCATGATTGACTAACTTGTTCCTTCCCTCTTTCTTGCTTGGCTCTGTTAACCTGGAACCCTATCTAAAGAATGGCATAGAACCCTTGCTTTTTCACTTCTTGGCATTTAGCTTGAGAAAATTATGCATCTACCATGTCAAACCCTATAACTTTGGAAATAACTAAATTAAAGGTCCCTAGAACTTTGGAAGGAACTGAATCAAAGGTAGGCATGGGAATAAAATAGGGCACATATGTGGGAGAATTTTGCTCTCTTTGTGATGCAAATCCCCAGTTTGATGTGATAGTATCCTCCCTCATATGGTATTGTAGTGCTGATATCATTGGTGTTATGCCTTGGGGTTGTTATGTATGTGATGTATTGCAAACAATTTGCTATAGTGGCATATCCCTATGATGGGATTTTGTTCCATATCATTAAGTACTCTACGAGTTTTCTCTACTCTTCTCTCCTCAATTTATGTCAGTCTCAGAATTTCTCAAGTTAAGCTCCAGTCCTAAGTTTAAAAAATTTAAACCTTGAACCTCACAGGAACCCTTCCCTTGTTGGAACTCTGCCCTGGCTGGAACTCTGCCTTGGATGGAACACTGGCCCAGTTGGAACTCTACCCCGGCTAGAACTCTACCCCGGCTGAAACTTTACCTCGTTGGAACTCTGCCCTGATTGGAACTTTGAACTCTGCCCCGGCTGAAACTTTACCTCGTTGGAACTCTGCTCCAGCTGGAACTCTGCCTCGGCTGGAACTATGCCCTAGTTGGAACTTTTCCCTAGCTGGAACTATGCCCCGGTTGGAACTCTTCCTCGGCTGGAACTTTACCCATTCAACATTATCAACGTAGAAGTCAATTTAGAACCCCCCTCGTAGCCATAATAAATCGTAATAAAATATATTTACTTAAAATATCAATATTGTAATATCATTAGGGCATGAAGGAATCGAACCTTCAACCTCCTTCTTGTAAAGCAGGCGCTCTTCCATTGAGCTAGAATCCTTTAAGAATTGGGGAAAGGAGCAATAGTAACACCAAGATTACATCATTTGTAATTCTAAGAAAAGACTAATAATCCCAACATTGTTTCTGACTCAGGAGACCTAAGAAAGTAGTCTGAATGGATATGACTTTATTTAGATATTTGGATATTAACAAATTTTTAAAACATTAAAATATAAAATTTTTAGGCTAGAATAGATAACAGAAACAGAAATAACCATTTGATTATGGAATTTCTTAATTTTTTCAATTGCATATTCATAATGCTACTATACCCCTTTGTATAATGCAGACATTCTTATTACCAGGTCCCAGTGTTGTTTCAGGCTATTCCTAGCCACTGGATTATTGCATAGTGAATAGCTAGTGATAAAGGGCATAGATTAGTCGAGTCTCCGTGCTGGTGGCAATTAACTTCAGAAGGAATTTCTCCAGGGTCTATGAATATTCATAAAGGAAGTCATGAAGGCATCTTCGAAGTCCACCCAGGCACAATCTAGAAAAATAAGGGACAACATTCAGGTTCCAATTCCACATAGGGACCTCTTGCGGGATCATTATGATATGTCTTACAAAATAGCACCATGTTGAAGATCAAGGGATATAGGATTTCATTAAAGCTTCTAGGGTTCATGGGCCATGAACGAGGTTTCAAACCACCATATAAGCGAAACAAGAAAGACATCAACGATCCAAAAAGATCAACTAGGTACCAAGAAGAAATTGGCCCAGTTGGAACTCTACCCCGGCTGGAACTCTGCCCTGGCATGCATGTCTCGACTGGAACTCTGCCTTGGATGGAACTGTGACCCTATTGGAACTCTACCCTTGCTGGAACTCTGCTCTGATTGGAATTCTGCCCTGTAAGAACTCTGCCCTGACTGGAACCTTTCCCCTGGAAAAGTTCCAACCAGGGCAGAGTTCCAGCCGAGGCAGAGTTCCAACTGGGGCAAAGTTCTAGCCAAGGTAGATTTCCAGTTGGGGCAGGGTTCTAGCCGAGGGCAGAGTTCCAACCGAGTCAGAGTTCCAACCGAGGCAGAGTTCTAGCCGAGGGCAGAGTTCCAACCGAGAAGAGTTCCAGTCGAGGCGAAGTTCCAGTCGGTGCGGAGTTCCGATAGGGTGGTATGCATGATGTAAGCAACATCTTCTCTTTGATTTAGATCTTGTTGGTAAGAGGGGTTTCCCGAGGCATCCAAGCACTAATGACGAGAGGTATGCAACATATGACACATATGCAAGTATGCAACATATGACACATTATGAGAGGTATGCAACATGTGACACATGCAAATAGAAAGGAGCATAAGATTGGAGTTTTCCTTGACTTTAGGGACTGAGCCGATAAATTAATGTCGTCAATGTGGTAAACATGTTTCATCTTAACAGAGGCTTGAACGTAGCTTTGTAATGCATTATTAGACACATTAAATGTTATAATGACTCCAAGTTAATTCTATGGACAATGAATAACGTCGTCATGCCTAGGTCAATTAATTTAGTAAGGCATCCAAAGGTATGAACATGAGTGTGTTTAAATATTTTGATTCAAGCATGAGAGATCATTCAAAATATTAGTCCACTGACATGTTAGAAAATATGTGGTGGAAATTTGACACCATCAATTAAAAATGGAAATGGCAAGGCTCAGGTCATTGTACCAAGCAATGAAGTGCAATGGATTAGAGAAAAACGAAAGCTTCATACAATGTACAAGAGACTAATTTTAACTAATTAGTGTGTATAAATATCAAATATTTGATGCATGAATCCAAGGCATGTCCTATGAAAAATATAATTGCAACCTCTTCAGAAGAAGATAGATTTGAAGTAAAATGCATAGCAACAAAGCTCTGAACTAATACTCTTTTGACTTGTAGCAAAAAAAAATTTATTATGGAAAAATCACAAAAAATCCTCCATGTCTACAATGCAGATCATGTTATAATTCTTGATTGTATGCATGCTTACCTGACTCATTGAAGTCCTAAACGGATTCCTGAACAGCGCCGACCATTGAACTGCTCATTTCTCTAGAATTCTCTTTTCCAGCCATCGTGGCACGACCTTGCAGTTCCTTAGTAGGTACAATGTTTCTTGCAACGGCAGGAACTTCAATGAATTCCAAAACATAAAAATATCTTAATATAGTGTTGTAAACAGTGGGAATCGAAAATATGAACGATATAAATGTCTTGATTTACCCTAAATTCCAGCTGGAAAGCCGAATTTGCTGAAGCTCGATGTCGGCTGGCTCAAAGATTTCCGACTTATGGCGTTTAATGGATGATTTCCTCGGTTATACTTCTTCAATTGATTTAAAAAGTTTCAAAATCTCTCCAAACTGGCCAAACGCCCAATTTCAGTGTAAACCCACTGAAAACCCTATCTCTATTAGCCTTTTTTAGCTTAATTTCATCATACTCTTCATTCAGTGAACTGGAAAATATGCTAGGGTACTGATTCTCTCCCTTTCCCTATCGGATGCACAAAGAGGGAAGAGAAACTGCTCATGTATGGACATTGTAATATAAAAAGGACATATTTGCACGATCCATGTATTTTTGGGTAGATATGGACTGAAGGCTGCCTCTTTTTCTGTTGTTTCCAGCTGGAAATTGATCTGTGCCCAGGAATTTACAGAGGGCCTCTAACACGACTCTTAAGATGTCAAGGGAATGCCATCAATTGATTCATATTGACTGTTGACATATCTCTTTTGAATTTCCTGTGAATGCAAAGCCATTATTAAAAATTGTATCAAATATATCTGTTTGTTTATTAAAATTTAATGTGCCGGAATTTTAGGTTTCATCTGTTTCAAAAAATGTTAGATTTTTTTTCTGAGTGAAAACAGAGCAAGTGTTGCAATCAATGGAAAGCTAAATCCCATTAAAAAAAATTGGTCAAAATTCCATATGTTCACCATTAAAGAATTAGTATTGGAATCAATTAAGCTGGTGAAACTTAATGGTTAACTTAAAATTTAGAACACATTAAAAATCAATATTACTCTAGATTAGTCTATGTTAAAGCTGAGTAACTTAAATCATTTCCAAGTGCAAAATGGTCTTCATTGGGATATTATGTGTCTCTGCCTACAACAATTTTTTGTCGCTTCATGAAATAAGCAAGTCTATACATTATCCAATCTGTATTGTAGGAAAATGACACTGACTATGTCTGTCAAGTTAGTTAAAAGAGTACATAAAAGTATGCTTGTCCAGATTACTTTTATACTAAAATTGATACATAAAATTTGATAATAAAACTAGGTTGAAACCTACAGAGACTCGGGCAATTTGCAGGAAGTTTAAAGGCAGCGTATGGTTCAAGACAAGTCATGTGCAGTTTGCAGGTCTTAGTTGCATGAACCTTAATGGACCATATGAACAACTTACAATTTATAGCCTATATTAAATATTAATAACTTTAATAACTTACTTATTTCATCAAGGATCAACTTCCAATAAAAAATACAAAGTTTCAAATATAATTCTAGTAAAAATACAAAGTTTCGAATATAATTCTGTCATAAGGCGTTTTCTTTAATTCTGTCAAAATGGGTCTTGTCATCTAATTCTGGAACAAAAACAAGAAAAACAATTTGTACATAAATAATGAAAGTTTGACTTATTCAAGTTAAGAAATCTTGAACAACAAAACTAGAAGAGTTCATGTGAGAGGTGGGTTTGCTAAAATATGCTGCAAGATTTGCAAAAACATTCAAACCAAAGATGCTCTTAAGATGAAAATCTAGAAGATAATGCCATGACTGAATTTGGAAGCTTAAGACTTTTGATCTTTTGTTTTGGTAGACCTACTAAAATGGCTATCTCATGTATCATATTTGATGTTATAGCCAGCATTTAGATTGATATATAAAATGTCTAATTGATATTTCTAAAGATCCAAGTCATGATCAATCATAGATCCCGAATTAAGATGTGGATATAAAGTCATTTTTTTTATATAACTTCTTTATGATTATATATTAAAAACAGACACAAGGATTAGGCTCACCTTAAGTTGTGAAGCACCATGTTTCTCTGATTGTAATGTGTGCTGAATAATTCAATTTTTTTAGATGGTTAAAATTTGGACACTGTAATGAAAGTGCACCCATATGATTGTCACATTTCATCGAATTCCCTAAGGATATTTCAAATATCATCTTCTAGGAGAAAGTACACCAAATTCGGTTAAAACATATAACAAGAAGATATGAAGAGAACTAATTGTGAGGAGCAGCAAAGACATCTAGCAGATATAACAAATAATAATAAAACTGAAATTTACATCATCAGTATCATAAGAAATAGTTGATCACCTTCAAAGAGGTAAGGTTGATACATAGAATTAAATGATAAACTGTACATAATACTTGTACATACATGGTAAAAGATGAACTGATCTTATCAAAAAACTTGTATTTGAAATCACTTTGTGTCACTAAATAATGTTTTAAGTATTTTACAGAGAACAGTGACAAGGATAGGCCTTTCATTTACATAATATCGAATATGTACAAGATAGATACATTCTTAATGCAAACAATGCTGCAATAACATATGAGTGCAAGGTCTGAGTATGCACCGATATATACATTCTTGGAATCTAGTATCAGTAAAAACTCCTTGGCTTTAACTTGTGTTTGTGAGTTTCAACGCCATAGTTGTTTGGGTAATTTGTTAAATTTGATTCTCTCAGAGCATCTATTTCCTTCTTATGTTGTGTTCCCTTTTATGGAAAATGCCTCATGCAAATAGTGATAACCATCCTATACCATAGATAGATAAGAATTCCACTGTTGTCTTAAGGAACAAACTTAATATGCCTTTCTTAGTGGCAATACTCAGAACTTTCCATCCTAGTGGATGACCACCTAAGAATAAAATAATGGGTTTTTAAGTGACTGATCATTAGTGAACATAAAACTGGATTGAGTATCATGACAATGTGAAGTATACCATTAGTACACAATGGCAGAATATAACTTATACAAATAATAAAACTTATAGTATAAATATTAGGATTAATATAATTTCATGGAGGCAATTCATTGATGAATCTAGAAACCCTATTTGGCATTAATTGAATTACTGCATGCTGCTTTAGAATTAGTGGCATGAAACAAACAAGTCTTGTCGTCCAATTTATTGAATTACAAGGAACAGGGCTGAGGAAATTACCAAATTAGTCAATTTAAAGTCATTGCATACTAAGTCAAATGTAAAGCATGTAAACCATTCCATTAAGTGCCCAAAGTTTCTTGATGTTGTGACGCACAGAATTGCCAAAAAGTGCCCAAAATAGATTCTGTCATGCCCATGATTAAAAGTGATGTTGTTTGAAGCTCTTTAGAAGTACATGGAAGCTTAGATGCACAAATTATTAGGGTTGATGATACCCAAAACGTGCCCACATTTGATGATACAAGGGACTAGGACGCTCACACTTTCTCGGAGTGAAGAATCATTGTTGTTAAGGAGCCTAAACATGCCCAGGAATCTTCCCAAATATAAAGATTCATGGTTGTTATGGCTGCATTAGGCTGGAAATTGCACTGCTAACCAAAAAATAACTTACCATCATCACATGTAGGTAGAAAAAATAAAATATATTAGTGTAAAAAAAGCCAAATTTAATTATTAAGTTAGGTCAATTAATGTAATAAACTAAGAGGTGACTTGAAAAGTCACCTCTCTTCCCCATTCACGGTATAAATTACCAGGGCCCTATTATGTAATACATCTTCTACATTATATAAATATACAATTCTACATTACGTTTCGTCCTTGCAAATTCTTTCTTCTTCCATTGGTATCAGAGCCTCTCGGCTCTCGACACCCGCCACCACTTGCATCCTCCACCACTCCACCTCTGTTGCATCTACCTCCACCTTAATTTCCGCACACTTTCTCCACCCTACATCCTTCATCCTCCGCTCTCCATCCACCTGCTCCCTCCACCCACTTGCTCCATCCTCCATTCGCCAACTCCCTCCATGCACACATGCTTCCTCCATGCACGCCATCTCCCTCCACCACTCTGCACACTTGCTCGCCACGTCCCACCCTCTCCATGTCCCTTCTGCCTCTCCATGCCCATCCTCTCCACTCGCTTCCTCCTGCTGCTTCTCCATCCACGTCTCGGCCTCTTAGCCACCCTTCCATCGCGCGCCATTCTCCACCAGCTGCCCACCCCTCTCTGCTAGCTCCTTCTCCCACCTCACTCTCTCTCCGCCATTCCCTTTCCTCCACGCTCCAGCTCCTTCTCCTTCGCTGCTTCCATTATTGTGTTCACTCTCCCTTCCTCTACCTCCATCACCCTCCACGCCACCTGTTCCACCCCCACCTCCGCTCCATCCTTCTCCACACCGCCTGCTCCACCCCATGCCGCCCGCTCCACCCCCACCTCCGCTCCATCCCCTCTACGTCACTCTCCCTCCCACCGCCTCCATCACACTCCATGCCGCATGCTCCACCCGACCTCTGCTCCATCTTTCCCCACGCCAGCTGCTCCACCCCACGCCACCCGCTCCACCCCCACCTCTGCTCCATCCTTCCACGTTAATTTTTTTTTAATTTTAATATTAATAATATTTATTAATATTATATTTATTAATATTATTATTAATATTATTATTATTATTTAATTTTAAAAAAACTACATTATAATAATAATTATTATTATAATTATATAAAAAAGAGAGAGAGAATCGTGGCAAGCTGGCATTGTACACTGAATAAAAATAAATCGACGTTTAGCGCCGAGAAAAATCCAGCAATCACCAGATCAATGGACGCTTGATTCGATCAAATCAATGAGAAAATTAACAAGAACCATGAGGAACTCCATGAAAAGATCAAACAAACCAATGACAATTTGACACCAAAGTGGACACAATTTATGTCATGAATTAAGAATAGCTTCCTCACTCTACATGAAGACCAATATAAAAATCAAGCACCTTTAACCGCTATATTGGACAGATTACAAATCTTGAATGACCTGCAACTAAACTCCCCCAGAACTCCGGAGCAGTCAGATCCTCTATTCAACATGTCATCCTCTAACACATATACACAAGGACGCCAAATATGGGTGCAAGTCAAGTTACCCAAATATGATGGGGATGAACAACAATGCATAGCATGGATTAACAAAGCCGAGGAATACCTAAACATCCACAACATCCATTACGACGGCGAGAAAATTAAATACGCCTACATGCATCTAGAAGGTAGCGTTTACAACTGGTACTTATGGTGGTCCAAGAATAATGCAAGAATATGTTCTTACAACTGGGTTAGCTTCAGGAACGACCTCATCAAAAGATTCCAAGGCGTTGAAGAAAAAGAATTCTTTGCTAATATCACAAGGTTACAACAAAAAAATAGCGTCGATGAGTACACCTGTGACTGGGAAGCACTGTCAAATCAAGTCCCAGAGTTAACCGATGACCAATTACTATAGACCTACATACACGATCTAAAACAACACATCTGTGACGAACTAGAGTTACACAACATCTCTACCATGGAGGAAGCACGACGGAAATCCAGGATTATTGAAAGCAAATCTATTCATACAATTGTCGCCTAATATGACCCCAAAAAGAACCCCCTCCAATCAGGATACATAGGAAATCCAAGGTATACACCGCCTCAACTTAGGGAAGGAACAAAGCCCAGTTTAGAGGCCCAGAGAATAAAAGAAGGAAAATGTAAGTTTTGTGGGGACAAATGGGATCCTAAGCACAGATGCTTACATAAGAAATTATATGCTTATGAAGAAGATCTAGAAATCAATGAACTAATGGAGAACGATGCGAATAGCCAACAAAACTACCACCCAGGAATTGAGGACAACTCCCCACAAATCTCATTAGCCGCTATTACCAGAATCGCCCAACCGCAAACATTGAAGATTAAAGGACATATAAAAAATAATAACGTCACAGTTCTCATCGACTCTGGCAGCACCCATAAATTCGTTAATGTCAACCTTGCTAAAGTATTTAACCTATTTATTCGTCCAGTACGTAACATGAAGGTTATGGTAGCAGATGGAAAGAAGATTGACAACGTGGGGAAATGTCACAAGGTTAAGTTACAAATGCAAGAATATAACTTAGAGTCATATTTCCTTGCGGTACCACTAGGAGGAATCGATATAGTATTAGGAATACAATGGTTACAAACCTTGGGTACATACTCTGCAAATCACCAAGAACATTTTATTGAATTCCATGAGTTCGGGAAAACACACAAATTATATGGGTACCAACCACCTCCAACACAACTGGTTACATCACATCATATGGAAAAGCTATGTTGGAAAGATACACCAACGTACATACCTCAATGTCAAGAAATGGGGATTCTAACAAGTGAAGGAGATATGGACAAACAACCAGAGACACAAGAGCTAATTCAAAAACATCGCAAGGTGTTTCAAGAATTACCTATGGCACTCCCAACAACAGAAAAACTGAACCCATAATCGAAATAGAACGAAGGACAAAACCTGCTAGTAAGAACCCATACAGATATCCACTTCAGAGACATTGTGACAGTTCACGTAGTCATTGTCATCAAATAAGCTTTGAGGACAAAGCTTCCTTAAGGGGAAGGCAATGTAACAAAATCCAAATTTAATTATTAAGTTAGGTCAATTAATGTAATAAAGTAAGAGGTGACTTGAAAAGTCACCTCTTCCCCATTCACGGTATAAATTACCAGGGCCCTATTATGTAATACATCTTCTACATTATATAAATATACAATTCTACACTACGTTTCTTCCTTGTAACTTCTTTCTTCTTCCAACTAGGCCGAAAGAAGGCATTGGAAAATTTTATAATTGCTATCTAGTTATTTCGTTAGGGCTAGCATCACAAAGAAATTATCATTGTTGAAACACAAAGGGTAAAGGTATGACTGTTCATTTAGTCAAATATTTGTAAGGTCAGATTTCCCTTATAATTTATTGACTAATGGAATTCGGTTGAGTGTGTTGTCAACAAGTATTAGCAATATTGGTTTTTATGTTCTACACTCACTCTTTACAGAGTTCTACGATCATAGAGAATAAGAAAACATTCAACAAAGATAGAGAGACATCACCAACAATTTGACACAAGAATCCTATGAACAATCTTGTTTTATTACTATTCGATCCTTTGTAAAGTTTACACAATAGCTCCTGGGTGAAAAAATCAACCCTCAATACTTCGAAGAAAGAAGCATTTATACAATTATTTACATCTGCTCCTATCATAAATGACTAGGATATTATGGATAAAATATCTAACTAATTAGATCTCAAATTACAAAATTTAGGAATTCTGTTCATTTGTTTGGATCCTTGGTGCTGATTTTGTGGAAGTAATTGGTGACTCATATCTTTGACTTTGGCTGCTGTTCCATGCTGACTTGAACAAAGACTTCAGTTCTTGGTTGTTTTTAGCTTCCTCTTGCAATTTTCTCATCTCTTGTCAGAGGGACAGTCTCTAGAGGGATAATGGCCATATGCACACTCCGTTCTTTCTCCTTTATCGATTTATCCATTTCTCCTTCGATCTATCTTATCTGTGCATTCTGTTCCATTATAAGTTTCAGAATATCCTCTTTGTGACCTTCAGTTTCAGCCACCTCTTTTGCTTGTGAATCCTTTGTGGTTGGAAGCTTCAGCTGCTTCCTGAATTGGGTGTAGGTGTTACTTTGGAGAAGCTCATTCCTTTGCTTGATTTGCTTATATTTGTAAAAAATGTTTGACTCTTTTTGTCCATGAGCTGATATCAACTCAAAAAATATGAATTCTACCTTTGTCTCTCAAATGTTGTCCTGCAAAAAGTTCATGGACAATTATATTAATATATATACAAAATTACAGAGTTATAAAATTACAAAAAAGGCCCTTTAAAGAGGCCTTTGAGAGGAGCAACTTTTCAAAACAAAACCATCGACCGTCAAACCCAAAAATAAAAAAACACCAAATATGATTTGCTTATAAACTTTGATATTGAAGAACATCTGAAATCTGACCTGCCATCTGAAATGTTCCCCATATTTATAGGCTATAAATATGCATTAAAGAGAGATCATTAAAAAAATATACCAGAGTATTTAAAAAAAACACTCTTACTATGTCTCCATATTCCCCACATTATAAGCAATATGTCTCTGTTTCCCCACATTATAAGCAAAGGAAACTTCTTATCATGATAATTGAGAATCCACTATAGAAGGCAGGCTTGTAATAAAGCACATTTCTGTGACTTGAAAAGATACCCGAATATAGGTAAGAATAAGCACAAGTTGTACATAAATAATGAAAGGTTGACTCATGCAAGTTAAGAAATGTTGAACAACAAAACTAGAAGAGCTCATGTGAGAGGTGGGTTTGATAAAATATGCTGCAAGATTTGCAAAAACACTCAAACCAAAGATGCTTTTAAGATGAAAATCTAGAAGATAATGTCATGACTAAATTTGGAAGCTTAAGACCCATGCATCATTCCAGAACTGAATTTCGAACCAGAACTTGTTGGTAATAACTCCCGATTCTATCTCCATTTCCAATGCAAATGCCTATATTTATACAAAGTACATGGCGGTTGGGTTTCACCTTCTGCTCAGCCTGTTTGGCTTCCTATCTAATCATATTCCTATTTATTATTTATTTACACTAATCCCGAAGGATTATTCTAACAATCCCCCTCTTAATCCGAAGGGGTGTTCGTAAGTCCGAGCATGTTTCTGAATCTTTCAAACTTTTCTCGTCCAAGCGCTTTGGTGAAGATGTCTGCAACTTGATCATTTGTGGAACAATGTCGAAGATGGACTATCTTGGCCTCTACATGATGTCGAATCAAATGATACTTTGTGTTGATGTGTTTGGTTCGATCATGGAATCTAGGATTCTTAGCCAGCTTGATTGCAGAAGTATTGTCGACCAACAATGGAGTGGAGTTCTCTTGTTTTTCTTGCAAATCTTCAAGTATCTTCCTCAGCCATACTATTTCTTTCGTTGCTTTAGCTGCAGCCACATATTCTACTT
>LPNX010500855.1:135143-147885 GCA_001517045.1 Pseudotsuga menziesii | reverse complement strand
CATATATTTTTATAGCAAAATTATCCTATTGCTATATATTTTCAATCTCTTCTTAGGAGGCAGGTACTAAGCAACGTTGTTGCTTATTCCACTTGTTTTAAGATTGCAATGAGATTGAGATTGGTTAAGTTAAGTGAATTGTAGATCAAAACGGGTTGCTTCAAATCTAATTATGCTAAGCGTTGAATTATGCTAAGCTTCTTCAAATTTAATTATGCTAAGTGTTAGAGGTGTTGTCTAAACCTAAATAAGATGCAATTTCAGTGATTTTGATAACTTAAATATCCTTTAAGTTGTCATTTCTAAACCTAAAACTCCCATCATAAACATTACAGAAAAACAAAAAACAAAAAAAAACAAAAAACAAAAAAATGCAACCAGATCTAAATTAGAAATTTAGAAGATTTACCCAAACTTTCTCCCCCTATAATATTCCACATTGGACTAGGCCGTATCATCCACATCCAACACCCAGGCATCCCTACCATCACCGACCAGCCTAATTTCTTCAGTGTAAGTAACGATAGAGTCAAGTGCCATGCCAGATCTTTTTGGCTGCACTGAAATTTCATTCCCACATAAATTCTCAAAGAATCAATTACTTCATTATAAACACATGTTCTTTTGTTGCAAAGAACATTGTAGTCCATAAAACTAAAACTCTACGTCTTTACCCTAACTTAAATTTGCTTTAAGTTTTACAATTCTGAGGGCATCAAGGTCATCATTCCTAGTGACAACTAGAAGAAGGAGTATCAATAATCCACCTAATTGGCACCACTTAGATCAAGGTCTTCCTTCTTGGTTATAACTAGAACAAGGAAAAACTATAATCTATCTTATTAGCCCCAACCAAATCAAGGTCCTCTTAGATACCTACAGGAAAACCAAGATGTGTCAATATTCCACCTTATTCACCCCATACAAATCAAGGTCCTCTTAGATACCTACAAGAAAACCAAGATGTGTCAATATTCCACCTTATTCACCCCATACAAATCAATGTCCTCCTTACTAGAACCATGCCAATGGAAAACATTAGTCAACCCTATTATCCAAACCATATCAAGGTTCTCCTTGTTGGCTACAACCATACTAAAGAGTATCAACAATCCACCTTATTGTTTCCAAAAAGGTGAAGGTAACATTTTTTCATGGATTTTGTTCATCACTCTGTGACCACTAATGGGGTTTGTTCCCTATAGGAAACAAAATTAATGTCATCAACCTCAACTTAGGTGTAACAGTTAACTCGAAAACCTTTAGTTAAATAGCCATTGGTCGGGGGGATTCCATTCTACAAAAATATATGGACGCATGCTCGACCCCATCCATTTATGTGAGTAAGCACAAGCCCCCCCAAAGAGGTAACACTTGTTATTGCAAAATTTTGAAACTCAATGAAAACATCAACAATGCCCACTTCTATGGGCCAAATAAGTCCCCTTTTACAATAAAAGTTTAAACTTATGAATATCAAGAAAAAACACTTTGGAAAACTTCAAAATATCAATGACTAATATTATGTATTCTTGTAGTTCCCTGAGCATCATTGCAAGGGGATTAGTTCTCTTGCCATTTTTCAAGGGCAATGGATCCCACTAGTATGAAACCAAATCTCCATGGAGATGTAGGCTATAATGACACTAAAAACCTCATCCTTCTTTCCATTAACCAATAACTTCTCATGAACATCATTAGTATCAAGAACAACATTTTTTTAAACTTCCCTTGCCAATTTGCAAGAACATTGGATCCCATTAGTATGAAACCAAATCTCGAGGGAGATGTAGACCATAATGATACTCACAACCTCATCCTTATTTCCATTAACCAAGAACTTATCATGAGCATATTTAATATCAAGATTAACGTTTTTTGTAAACTATCACCAATATATATCCATTTTAACTTTGCATCTGCCAAGTGTCGAGAGGGATATGCCAAGTGCAAACTTTTTTTTAGGTGCGGGATTTGATCCCTCTCGATGCTTGGTAGATCCGGACTTAAGATGGATCTATAATGATTTAAAATGCAAATCTCTAGTATGTGCTCAAATCCCTCATATATAAATCTTAGTTTAATGATGGCTCAATTCCAAGATCACATATCAAAAAGTACTAACCATCATTACTTTCTTACTTTTAATTAAATGGAATATATATAATTTTTTTAGTTTTAATTAATTGGAATATATATCCTTTTGGTTTTGAACTTTAGGTTAGGGTTTCCATTGTAAAAAAAATGTACTTAATGCTTTATTATTCTATTAAAGTTCCGCGTGGTCCACATTGAACAATTAATTACACTTCTCCCTCGTATCTATTTTGAGCTTTAGGTTAGGGCTGACATTGTCAATTTTTTGTTTACTTAATATTCTATTATTTTATTAAAATTCCACATGTCAACTCCACGTTGAGCACGAAATTACACGTCTCTCTCATAGTAGGTTGTAGTGAGTGCCTCTCAACACAATAAACCTTTACTATTCAACAAAGTCCCCATGGCCTATGCCCAAAAGCCACATTTGTCCCCATTGAGTACTACAAGGTCCTTCTTTGAACCCATACCACTTGTGCAAACCTTTATTCAAAAAACTAAAAATCCAAAGCCAAGTTGATTCTTCCATAGAAGTGCAGCAACTAGAATTGATATAGGATCTCTTCAAACCCCTTACTCTAATACCTATTAGAAATCATAAGTGCATTGTAGAGGTAAACAAACATATCCAAGCTAAGAACCAATGGTGTCAATAGACAATGATATGGCACTAATGCATAGAATATACATATCATGTTCATCACCATTCATCATATTGTTCACTATGTTCTCAATTATTTATACTAAAGTATCTAAATAATATCCCATGAATCAAGGTTAATCTAGTCAAATGTGATCACTAAAGTTTGTCCTATTCGGTTAATCAAACCTCCAATCTTGCACGAGTTGAACCCAATTGGTTATTCGACTAGTAAATATGCACCTTGTCGATCACAATCAACCTAGTCAGGACCACTATGTTAGTGGGCAAGCTAATACACTTCAACTTGGATTTACACATTCCGCTAAGAGGTGTCTAGGATCGGATACCATATAAAATAGAGAATTGTCCTCCACAAGGGCCTAAAAGCATTTCACTCTACGAACGATAATAGAGAGAGAGAGAGAGATCCTTCAAATGTACAAAGCATAAATCATATTCTTATTCTCTTTTGAACGATAATATATATATATATATATATATAGAGAGAGAGAGAGAGAGAGAGAGAGAGAGAGATCCTTCAAATGTACAAAGCATAAATCATAATCTTATTCTCTTTTATTCTGGAGAAATAATTTCTCAACCTCTATTCAAGATAAGGATAAAAGATTAGAGGATTCTTACAGTGCGCAAATGCCCCGCAATAGATTCCAGTTGCAAAATCAAATCATATATTTGTACAAATCTATATAATGGTATACAGATTCTCCACAAACAAATCTATAATATCCTCAATTTTGACTTGAAATGTATTTAACCAAAACTATGTAAATGATGTAAATATGCTAGTATGGATTCCTAGTGCAGAGCTCAAGGCCAAGCCTTGACTAATGAATGGTTAGGCATGTATGATAGATATATTTTATTTGGACCGTATGGTTGACTTGTAATGCTAACTTGAAATATATGTAAATATTATGTTGCATAAATAATAAAATGGTCAAGATGGTTGTGTAAAGAGCACTATAGGGGCTATGATCCCAACAAAGGGGGAGAGGGAATAGGCCTATAGGAGACTAAATCATTTGCTACCAAGTGTCAACCTTAGACCTCATCCAAATTATGACATGTGATTTAAATGAGCCAATTACCTTTTTTGACTATTTCCAATCAATTAATCCATATGTGAGGTTGTGAGAAAAGTAATCTCATGCAGTTATGGAAGCATGGGTCTTAATACTTTTGTGACGGTTTTGTTAGTTGTCAAAAGTCATTTCTTCTATGGTCAAAATTTATGTCAGTTGTCCCTTGGAGTCATACTCATTCTATCATTATCTCATGTAGATCTACACTACGTAGAGCTCTCCATTGATGTTCATGACCATTACCAATTTGTGTATAACCCAAAAATTTGAATTTAAAGAAAAGACTACAAAAATTGAAGGAAAAATAGATGGTTGTAGGTGAGCACAAAGGTGGGTCAAGATATGAACCCTTACCCATTGAGTTTTGTTACTCAAATGCTTGAGAAGCCATGAATTAAGGCTACATGTGGTTCTTCAACAACATATAGCAAGTTGCTCTCCTTCTATGCACACATTAGAAACACCTGGAAAGATGGATCGCCCAAGAGAACCATGGACCGATGAAGGGGATGCCTGAGCCTAGAAGGGTGTTATGTGGGGCAAGTATTGTAGGGGCCAAGGCTATGAGAGCTAAGTGAGATCCTTGCAAAGCTTTGTATGAGCATTTGGTTGAGCATAGAGAGTAGAACGAGTTGTGGGTTGAGAGAGAGAATCCTATAGATGCTTCTTTTGCCCTAGTGGCCTCATATCCTAGCTTGGGGTTTGTCTCTCAGCAAAAAGAGTATATGTTAGACAAAGTGCTTGTGGTTGGGTGGAAAATTGCTATTAAACAACTAGTTGCTTGAATCTTATTTGTTTTAAAGATAAGTATTCTCTTGTATTTGAATATGCAATGTTTATGATTGATGTTTGTAATCATTATGCTTGTATATGCATGTTACGTGTGTGTGAATCAAGTTTATTTTCGTTGTGTATAACATCTAGTTGCTTGAATCTTATTTGTTTTAAAGATAAGTATTCTCTTGTATTTGAATATGCAATGTTTATGATTGATGTTTGTAATCATTATGCTTGTATATGCATGTTATGTGTGTGTGAATCAAGTTTATTTCCGTTGTGTATTTATTATGCATTTGTACACTAAATTTAAACGTTATGAATTTGTAGTGTGGATATGGGGTGAAATGTAGAAGTCCATAATTCATTCATGTTCCGTTCTATTGGTCAAATTAATAAAAAGAGATGTCACGACATCCCTTACAACACTACTGTGGAGTATCTTCATAACCGGCATAGATCCATCTTAAACTCAGATCTATCAACCACCAAGAGGGATCCAATTTCTTGAGACGTAATTAAAAAATTACATTGATCCCTCTTTGTGCTTGATATATCCATGGTTTATGATAGATCTAAGTCGATCTTAATATTTTATTTTTGAGCAGACATGGATTTTTTAATTACTTTTCATTTAGTTTTATTTTTTATTTTATGAGCCAACGTGAGTTTTTTCAATTACATTTTATTTTTGGTAATGTAACGTTACCTTACATGACAAAACCTTCTCCATACTGGACTATAGAGCACCTCACTCCTCTCAATGCAATCAAGCACTAAAACTTACTAAGCATCTTCTTGTATTTATTTTTTTCATAACCATGGTAGAATCATTCAAACTTTGGACCTTTCAATGTATTTGAGTTTGAATAGTACTTGGTATCATGTTATTTTCTCTTGAAATAGTAGATTTTTCAATGAAAGATGATTTAAATTACCATCATCTTTTTACCTTTAAGTGTTTTCTGGTTAGGCTTAGGAAATAATTATCTAATCCACTCCTTAAAATATATCATATTGAAGCATATCTCTACTTTTAACAAATAGGCATTTGTATTAGCATTTTGGACAATAAATTGCTCTAACACAAAACATTAAGAGCCTACCAATCATCTTGATTGTAAAAATAGAAAGATATAAGTTTAATTGAACGTTATTGTTCATTGATATATATTATTTTTATTTTTAACATTTATGTTATTACAGGTCAAAAAAATGGCAATTGATACATCATCGTCTTTAGGGCTAGGAGTTCTATACTCATTTTGCAGTGATATTCACACACCCTTACAAGTGTCCAGTGGCTTTTTCACCCATACAAACAATATTTTTTTAACAACAGTTCTCCCCACATGACTCTAACAATAATGCTAACACAATTTATTTGATTTGCAAGATCTTTTATCCTAACCTTTTGTGGAAGGCCTATACCCTACCTATAAATCTTTAAATAGCCACCCACCCAAAGCCCGTTACCATTAGAAATGGTTGTCTAACATGAAATATCCATACTTTCCTTCCTATGACTTGAAAACTTTAGAAGTTCATTTGTGGCCAAAAATCAATTAACCCCATTACACATATTTTGAACGATCTTAACATTACTCTCCAGGTTACATTCAATTAGATTGTTACATTTAATTCAATAAATCTTCAATTAGATTGTTACATTTAATTCAATTAGATTTAGTGATCAGCAACCTCCAAACCCTTGTTACCAGTTCAACTCTAATAAAAGTTCCTCCTATTAGAGGCATTGTACCTCATATTTCAAAATAAAGTTGATTTATTCCAATATATTATATATTATTTAACAGCAAAAATAAAAGAAGTCATCTAATTCTAATTCTGATTCATCTAAGTTCTGGAAAGCAACAATCTAGTGACGATTATCCGAGCATGAACGTGTAACATATTCCATAGCATCTTCATTAAAAGAGAGTGCCTATGTACTACTATGCTTTCTCCTTGCAATGTGTCGTCTAATCTCAAGGTTTCATAAAAGACTCTTTGTTCATTGCAAGTTTCAAATCTGAAAAATGAGCAAGGGGAATTACGAACTGTTGAACTGTTGAGTTTTCTATCAATGTTCTCACTTACAAAATCATACATACACCTTCAAATTCACCGACCTGCAGTTTCAGCACAATCAACCTTCCATGTTCAGAGACAGCCCAGCAAATCCTGTAAAAGGCCTGGATGGATTGGTGTTAGTTCAGCTGCCTCTGAAGATCCCTTCTCCTGAATGGAGTTTGATAGCATTTTTTTTCATTCAGTGGTTTGACCTCCACAATCGTTTTGGTCTAAGCCCTCTGGCAGTCATCAGTGACCTGCTGGCTGGCACTTGAGGTCGAGCTGCATTGAGATCTGGCCACTTCGCTGGAAAAACACCCAAGTGAATCTGAGACCTCCTGGATCCCCAAAGCACCGGAGGGTGGCTTTGTCAATCCACTACATGACTAAGCCCTTTGATGGTACTTTTCAGAATGCATAGAAATCTTACAATAACTTAGATGGCCAATTGGCTAGTTCCATTCCAACAGGTACCTGAATCAAATCACCCTAGTAAGAAGCACTAATCTATGCTGATGAATTTGCTAAGGATGTCATTCATAAATGTGGAGAAGCATCACTTGGGTTTCCCCATTTGAGTTTCCTTGCAAAAAAGAAAAGAATTCTTGCCCTACTCTTAATAGGTCAACATTTTCTTGCAACAGCTCAAACTCCTATAGCTTGATCTTGTCTCATAGGCTACTCCCTCATGCACAAAAATTGACACTGGGCTCAGTTGCTGGCGGGGCCGGAGGGTGGCTTTGCCAATCCACATACAAGACTAAGCCCTTTGATGGCACTTTTCAGAATGAATAGAGATCTTACAATAACTTAAATGGCCAATTGGCTAGTCCCATTCCAGCAGGTACCTGAATCAAATCACCCTAGTAAGAAGCACTAATCTATGCTGATGAATTTGCTAAGGATGTCATCCATAAATGTGGAGAAGCATCATTTGGGTTTCCTTGGAAAAAAGAAAAGAATTCTAGCCCTACTCTTAATAGGTCAACATTTTCTTGCAACAGCTCAAACTCCTATAGCTTGATTTTGTCTCATAGGCTACTCCCTCATACACAATAAATTGACACTGGGCTCAGTTGCTGCCTCCCCCCCCCCAAATATAGTAGGGGGAGATGTAGTGTAACGTCCCCACCCTTCTACCAGATAGAGGACGCGACTAAAGCTGCTATCAATCCGGGCAACTAGCCCCATTAACATGATATAAAATGCATGAAACTTAAAAACATACACAGATGTATAAAACATGCAATCTACAGCGGAAGCATACTCATTCAAGCATTCACATACATGTTGTTCATACTCATAAAACAGGCAACGTTCATCCTGTTCAAGCATTTAACATGTTCATGATAATTTACAAGAAAACACAATTGCAGAGTTAAATACAAGAATACTTATCTTGAGAAGAAGCTTCCCCGCAACTAGTTATGTCGCTGCAACGTTCCACCCAACCATTGGCCAAGTGCTCCTTACTCTCTCAGCATCACTGCCACCCCCGAGCTGGCCATGATTTCCACGGGGAACTAGGGGACACAAACTTACACACAACAAGGCCAAACACCCATAGTCAAGCCAATAACCACATCCAAACACAATCAGCCCACTAACAGGTGGATTCTTGGACTTACTCAACCAAACCAACACAGGGATGCACTACACAACAAAATACAAGTCCTGGGTATGAACCAAAACAGTTTTGGCAACAAAACGAATTGCCAAGATGGGTGAAAACAGCCCCCTAACAGCAATTTGATTCCCAGGGACGTTTTGGCCCTAACGTGGCCAAAACGGACTCAACAACACCCAAGAAATCGTGGGTCTCTTCTCCTACTCACTGTGCATTACCAAAACCGATTTCCAGCTTAGAGAAAAATGGGGAAATACAGCCAAATCGTGGGGAAGGAAACCCACCCACTGATCATTACCAAAAACGAATTCCTAGCCTGGGGAAATTGAAGAAAACAGCTGCCCACGTGAGGGAAAACACACAGCAAACCAAAAACGTGAGGAAGCTCAGCCACGTGAGTGCATGAAGAAGAAAAATGCCTGCTTGCGCGTGAGTGCATGAAGAAAAACGCCCCAGAGCTCTAGAAAATGCACAAGGAAGAGAGGATGTGAATGAATGATGGAATGGGCAAAAGTTTTTGGGTTTTTACTTGCCCAAGAAGTCAAAACACGTTTTCCAAAATCTGATGGCTTCTCCAATTCGAATTTGGGGTGCCATACTCTTCCCATTCCCAAGCATTAACTAACTTAACCACTTTTGGATGACTGGGCACACAAGACCAAATGGGTAGTTGACCACTTCATGGGTTTTCCCTTAGACATTTGGCAGAACATTATTGGCTCAAGGTTTGAATATTCCCCCCCTCCCACTTATCCTTAGGAAATCATGCCCCCGTCTCTTTAATGTTGCATTGACATAGCTAGTTGTGGGTATTTTATTAATTGCATATTTACATGATGTAGAAATTATATTGTGCCGTCGGCTAGCACGATGACCATCGGCATCGATTTTAATTGCCGAAAGGTAGAAGACTAAATTAGTAAATCCATGGCGGGGCCTTTTCCTTGAGCTCCACACCATGGTTTATTAACGCTATTTAGATCATTTATAATTTGATGCAATTGGGGTTGAAACCGGGGTATTACATGTAGCATTGCGATCTTCCTGTCCCACTATTGACATGGACTACTACTGCTGACATGCACTGTGGTCTACCCTTCATAGGTCAACATTTTCTCGCAATAGCCCAAACTTCTATTGCTTATAGCTATATCTGATTTTGCCTATAGGTTACCTCCCTCCCACAATACATTGACACGAGGAGTCGGGAAGCACTCGTTTGCTGCTTCCCCCACCACCCACCCCGCCTCCTGCCACCAGCACAGTGGGGTGTGACGTACCATTCAAATTTTCCTGTCCCACTATTGGCATGCACTATTACTGCTCACATACACATGCAAATGCACTGGTCTCGACTAGTTTTTATCATCTATTCATCATTGCATTTTATTTATGACAACCACTTCCTCCCTAGTCAGCAGTCGCTCAAGTAGCTGATGGACTGTGGACAGCACTATCCTAGCTGTAATAGAGACAACTTTTGACAAGATTGTCTAAGTTGTGTATTTAGACACTACTCATTTGGAGCCAAGAGATACCATATGATAGTATTAGAGGCAAACTGTGAGCAAAAAGATCATATGTTGACAATGAAGTACTATGTCATATCTGATTTTCAATTATGGAGTATACGCTCTATTTAAAGCTTAAATGCATTTCGAATATAACCAGATAGTTAACTTAAGTTTTAGGCAAGATGCCGCATGCAAGCTCTTCCATGTAGACCAAAATGCTCAATTAGATTACATTTACTTTACGCTCCTGTAATACTTACTTTACTCAAGGACGGAAATAAGAAGGCCAACTTAGACTGTGGAACAACAAACCTTAATCCTAGCCAGAACTGTTCCTAAAAACACTCCCTCAACCACTGCAACAAACAAAAATACTGTGTCAATTTTAATTGTATGTTCTCTTAGAAATCTTTCCCTACCCATTAAATCTCTCTGTGCTCAGCTAGAAGATTCGATGACATGATCTATCTGGGGTTAGTCAAATGCTGGCAATCAGCAATTGACAAGTTCTGTATGTTTACCTTCGATGTCATGATTTATCTGGGGTTAGTCAAATGCTGCCAACAGCAATTGACAAGTTCTGTATGCTTACCTTCGATGTCATGATTTATATGGGGTTAGTCAAATGCAGGCAACAGCAATTGACAAGTTCTGTATACTTATCTTCCATCTCAAATCCTCTCCTAATGTTATAGTGCACAAGACGTGGCATGTGCAAGCAGATGAACCTTTACAGCTGAAATGGAATAGATGAAAATTCAAATAACTAGATTATCACCTAGCAATGCTGTTGCTGAGCAGCTTTTTCACAGTATGCTTGATCAAGAATGGGGCCTATGGAAAAAGCTTGGTCATCTAGATTAGCACAATCTTCATCTTGTAGGTTGAAGACAAGTCAAGATAGAACAAACATTGACAGATTCAATGGGACCGAATGGTTCAAAGTTTCAAACTCAAAAAACACCCTGTCCTAGGCAAGCTGATTACTAGCTGACGGGTATTGCACATTATCCGGGTACTTCAAACATTCTATGTCAGATCTTCAGTTGATTAAATAAGGATATGAATAGGAAAGAACCTTTAGTAGTTGTATTTAAATTTTATAGTTCCAGAAGTAAATAACAGCCCCATATCTATTATTTACCTAAGCACAGATAAAATGAGATTCTAGCAGATAAGAACGGCTGTCTCTGTTGGGCCACTTAAGACAAAGGAAAAAAATGGAATTAGTAAAATACTAAAAAAGCTCCACAATAGGCATTTTACAATAATAGTGCCCTGTGTTAAATGTTAACATTAACAGCATTTTGCAAGTTGCACTACACATGCAGAACATCTGATTTTATATTAATGGTGGTACCCATGACATAAATATGAGCTCCAGTAGCTCACAGGAAACTACTTCTATATGAGGCATATATTGATACTGCTTGAGCTCAGAAGCTCAGATAATTTGCATACCTTAACTGAGATAAATAACTTCCATACCATAAGGTTGAACTCATCATAACCAGCGTATCTTTGCAATAATTATGTAACTTGCCAATATAAATAATTGAAAATAAATAGAATGAACAAGGTCCAACTTTCAGCAAGTTACCACATTAGAATCATTGAATCTTCTAATTTGAAGAATGCAACAATGAAACAAGTTACAATATAGCCTCAACAAACTGACCCAAAAATACTCACCACACCATTTGTTTTCTCCAGTGATTAGGTGGCCTGCTGCTCAAATACAAATTTGGAGTTTGTCACATCTTGCTGATAAGAAGTAGAAGGCATCTTCAATGGAAACTGTCCCTCTTTTTCATTTGACACTGACAGTGCCATTTCAGGGTCAAGCAAAGGTATTGCAGCAGAAGGAAACTTCAGAATATAAGCCAATCACACGTGGTTTATTTTTGTCACTAAATTTTGTATGGTAGCATTGTGGTGTTCTCTTGAAAGGTATTTTTAGTAGATATGCTGGCAATTGATATTCTTCAAATTTTAATCTTATGGTTAAGAAATTCAAATTCTCAGAAAACCAGGCCACATCTTTGTGAACGTAAGAAACTGTCCAACTTATCCCAAATCTCCAATGCTGCAGTTTTATCCTGGTGTCGCTTATGCTTACTGATCTGCAAACAACACCAGTAAACAATAAGCAAGTAAAAGATGGCAATTAGAGAAGTGTACAGTAAAACAAAAAACTTATGAAATAAACTTTCATCCATATGCACAAGGGCTGTACAAGAAAACCTGCTCTACAAGAAAATTAAAATTTAAACAGCTTCAATCAAAACAACATATTTAACCACAAACCGAAATGATCTTCACGTTCCACTGTCTCACAGTCTTCACAGAATCCAAACTATCATCTTCAAAGCGAAGGTGAAATCCCATGACTGCAGAAACAAAAACCATAAATTAGTCAACTCCCAGACAAGATTGATCATTTTATAAATCCATGTCAAACGCAAAAAAAATAAAGGGCAAAAAATTGAGCAGATTTAATGCAGGCGAAGGCAGTTATTGTGGAAGATGGCAGTTCAGTATACAGAGTACGCAACACAAACAAGGTCAGAGACAAACAAAAAAGACTCCATCGATGCTTAGTAATGATAAATTATAACAGCTAGTATCAGAGACAGAACATTATACAGCCTCAACACAATACAATTAACCGATCTACCACTTAGGCCTGAGAAGCCTTCTTGATCTCAGAGTAAAATCAAATTTCAAATTAATAAATAAGAATAAATTTCTTATCCTATATAAGCTAGGCAGGCAGCAATGTGTAGCCTGACTTGTCAGTTCCCTGATTTTAGAAGGGTGATTTGTTGGGATTCTGAATAGGAAAGCCCATTCCTAGGGTTGTGTTATGGATTCCAACATCTGAAAAAATTATAATCATATATAA
>LPNX010500855.1:97719-134864 GCA_001517045.1 Pseudotsuga menziesii | reverse complement strand
AAACCGGCCATTGACATTTTCTGGACCGTCCTTTCTCTTCTTCTAAGCTTGACAGTAGGGTAAGTACCATGTACAGCACTATGCCGTTTTCAAAACATCGACATTTAAGTTTTGAAACTGATGGCAGTTGCAGACAATCCATGAGGGCCTTATTGATATGATCACACAGTGGAAGTGCTGTGATAGAGAGGAATTTACTTTGAGGTGATATGTGGACCAAATTTGTGTTTCTTTGTCAACCATGAATACATTATGCTATAAATTTCTGTTTCTTTGCCATCCACGAATACATTATGTTATACATTTGTGAGAAAATTGGAGTCTAAAAGTAAAAATAGATTATCAGTTCATCATAGAAATAAGAGTTCATCAAGAATAAACTTACTTTTATTGAAGATCTCCACATGGTCCTTGAAAGGCCAGTCCTTAAACTGCCACTCTTTTCCCAGCACGAAAACAGCCACAACTCGCTCCCAGTCACCGGGAGCAAAAGCAGATGGTTTATCCCTGATTTCATATGCCACCGACGCCTTTTCGCGTCCAATCTTCCTCTGTATCATAGCACATTCAGGTTTCTTGGGCATCTGCTTGGCCTTGACATCAGGTGCAACATATACCCCATCCTCCAAAAAGTCCTTTGCATTGTATATATTCAACAAAGTCTGGAAGGCACTCGGAACCAAAATAATGGGTGCACCCACTGGCTTCACTTTGCTACCAAATGAAGCACGAGGAGTGCCCTGGACCTGAGGTCGCTGGGATCCGAATGCGGGCTTTGTTTTCATGAAATCTTTCTGACCAATATACGATTGCGTGGGATCAATCCCAAGATCAGCAGCGTCGGCACCAAGATGGTTTTTCCAAAACCTCTTTTCGTCTGTGTTTCCATAATGGTTTTTGCTAGGGGTATGTAAGTTAGACCTATCGTGCTCTTTCCTCTGCAGATCCTCTGATCTTCTCCTATCATCATCTCTTTTATTAGCTGTGGACAAAACACTATGAAAATTCTTATTTGGGCATTCCAATAGGGTTTCCCTGTCCTTAAGAGGCCTCTCTTTGGCCATTACTAGGTCTATCTGAGGTAACATCTCAGTAATTTTGGGATCAATATCTGAACCGACCATGTCCCCACCTTCTCCATCAATCCTAATCCGTCTGTTACCATTGCTATTATTGTTGTTGTCATACAATCCCAGACTAGGGTCCTCAGGTCTGTATTCTTCAACATGGTCTACCTCATCCCAGTGCCGTTTAATGGGTTTTTCCGGGGGAGCATGAGGGCCAGCGGGGGCAACGAGTTCAATGGCATCGGTGGTATTGATTTTTCCTTCAAGGTAGTCTTGCAATGGCTTCCTGTCCGTGAAAATGACAGTCTGGAGCTTCTGCAATCGGGCTTGTTGCATGTATTCAGTGTGCTTGAGATGGGCATTTTTAAGAAAGAAAACGAGGCATTCAAGAGTGTAGAGACTACCCTGTTTGGATCTGTAGGCTGTTTCGATGTTGGCGGGGAATCTGTAGTCTTCCCCGAAGTGGAAATCCTCTCCGACGACCCTGATGCTCTCCAAGTCTCCTCTGATTGTGTAGTCACGTAGTACGGAGAGAGGATCCATCTCTCTGGTTCAGTAATTGACAGCTTGATTTTCAGGCTGGTGGATTTCAGAGTTATCGGCTAATGTTTTAATACCATGAGGGTGTTGACAAATCTAGACTGTATAAAGAAACGATGAAAGTTATACACAGAGACAGTCCGCACTGCTTCCCTTTGAACGGTCGGACCGCATAGAGGGGCAGCGTTTTTTGTGTTTAAACAAAAGCAAAACTGTTGGTCATTAATAAACTGGATTTTAATTTTTTTTTTTTATTGTTTGTTTTCTAATTTTGAAAAATGGTTTTTTATTTTTTTTATTTAATGGTGGGAGCTTTCCCGGTTCTACGTATGGTGATTTTGGTTACAATTGAAATTCTCGTATGGTGATTTTGGCTACAATTGAAATTCGAGTTGCCTATCAAATGGTTTTTATTTATTTATTTAATGATGGGAGCTTTCCCGGTTCTCCGTATGGTGATTTTGGTTACATTGAAATTCCCGTATGGTGATTTTGGCTACAATTGAAATTCGAGTTGTCTAAATATGGGACATTTTTACTTCTATATTTTACTAGTTTTTCAAATTACTAAATTTTACAAAGTGTGGGTGTTAGAAGTTTTTCTATCACCTGATTTCATTTTCTGTTAAAATCGTCCAACAAACAACAGAAATTACAGATTTTGTAGATTTAATTCACCAAATTCTCGATCAGTACAAACAACTATAATAAAAAAAAATGTTTGATAAGAATGAAAGTACAAAATGAACAATAATAATCCCGTGTAGGATCCAGCAGAAAAAGATGGTGTTGCAAACATTTTGGGCCAGCATAGGGAGTTAAGATACACAAACACTGTATCCTTGTCCTCTGAAATGGCACCCACACTTTCCCTTTTCTAGAGTGTAAAGTTGTTTCTAAATTCTATTCTTTGAGAAATAGATGCCTCTCACTTGCAAATAGATGTGCTAGTTGATTGGAGAAAGTGCAGAAGAAACACATTATGATCAGATCAAACACATGTGACAAAAGGCATTTCAAATGTGAATATTGGTCTTTCATAAGATTAACATATTAACATGAAGGAACTACAATTTTTTTTTTTACACATGCTGAGAAAGATATCATATTAGAATTGCAATAAAACATCAAAAGGAGAAATGCAATAGGAAATGCTTTAACATAGCATGTTCTTGAAATTAAATAATTTGATTTTACAAAAAAAAGTAATTACTTTCATAATGAAAAAACGAGTTAACATAAACCCAATTGCAGAAATAGATCTATGTCGATACA
The DNA here is from genome assembly GCA_001517045.1 of Pseudotsuga menziesii. Classification (NCBI taxonomy): domain Eukaryota; kingdom Viridiplantae; phylum Streptophyta; class Pinopsida; order Pinales; family Pinaceae; genus Pseudotsuga; species Pseudotsuga menziesii. Next base: position 131,982 of record LPNX010500855.1, on the reverse strand, counting down.
ATCTCAATATAGGCATGTTACTGAATGCAGAAACATGCTCCCACAAATTGAATAGAAAACAAATTGCTATTGCCGAGTCGTATGCATCTTTAAAAAAGTACGATGAACTAACATATATTCTTTAGAGTTCAGAAACTAAATTTATTGATAGCTTAGGTTTGCCACCTTTTATTACACCTTGTCTAGTTTTACCTATATATTAGCTATTAAGCAATAGTAAATCATGTTGTACATCAATTCTTTGAATTCCAACTTTGTCTTTCACTCCAAGAATTTATTACCGTTGTTAATACAAAGGAAAAATAAAAATCTAGGATTGTTCCACATGAATCCATGCAGATGGATGTGTGTATTTGTTTGTCATGTTAATGAGTTGTTTCAGTTTTAATTGCTAGAGAAAACTCTATTAGCAACAACAATTATGAAGAGTTTGCACAATTAAACTATGAAATTGAAAGTAAACATATAGCAATTCAAAGCAAGAATAAATCCAATGTCAAATATCTCCAAGATAATGTATTTTTGTTTTAAGATCATTAGAGGGATTTTATAAATTAACGAATCAGAATGTATTGACTTAATTTAAGAATTCCAAGGATAAAATTTCCCGGAAATTGTTTGAGTTTATAAGATTGCATTAAGGAATAAGCGCAGTAATTGTAGTTACAGAATCTCATGGAGCACGTTGTAGAATCACACAACTTCAGATGAAGTCAAAGATGGGATTGTAACTAAAATCACTATTTACTGATCACAAAAAGGCAGATAATTTAAGGCAAAACCATATTGGTATACAAGTAGATTTATATCTGGAAATTAGAAGAAAAGATGTAGCTACATTATATCCTCGAAAAAACCTTACAAGAAAAGGAACCTTACAGTAGGGATGGTACTTCGTTACTGTAGTTTGGATGGTGTTGAAGGAGAGTTAAGGTATGTCTATACAACAAAATTGAAAGCAAGTCATGACTGCATTAAGAAGGCAAAGGATGAATTGAACTGGTGAAAGAATCCATCCCTTGGTATTTATACCCCTATATAAGGATACAAAACTATGTTTGTCATTTGGTGGTCGAAGGATAGTGAATTTGGTGGAAACCACAATGGAAGATCAAGCCTTTGTGTAAAGAAATAATTTATATGTGCCTTTCTCTAATGAACAAGGTCCTAATGTGGGAAGTTCTCAAGAATAGGAACTAGCAAGGGCCTAGCAGATGTATAGTTTGTAAGGAGGACAAGAAACAATAAGTCATTTGGTTAATCTTCTATGCTTATTAAAGACATGTATGAGATGATACGAATAGTATTATAGGGGTTAGAGGAGTTTGGAAAGGGAGCATGGCTCACAGATTCCAATAAGCTGTGAAAGACAAGGCCTCCATCCAAGAAAATCTTTTATATGCACAAAAGAGCCAGCTATGACCTGGAAAGACTACATAATAATTATCATCCACTCTCTAATCATACGAATTTTCAATAAAGGTTATATTGAGTGAATATATGAGTGATTGTTCCATCTTGTTTCTCCTTAATACATTTTTTAGTTGCTTGATAGGAAAAGTACGAATACCAGGAAGCAGAATGAGTAAAATGTAAATTCTGGAAGATAGACAGAATAAAAATAGAAAATCTGGACTTGGCCTCTATGAACTAAACATCAAGTTGCCATGATTTGTTCCCAACCTCTAAGGTGATCTTAGATGCTAGAATGAAAACAGTAAGAAAAAATTACAAGTAGTGCACATATGAGAAAACAAGGAAATTTTATCCCTCGCAATTGATTAGTTGACTAAGATAAAAAAAATTCTTCTCGAGGAAATGAAATTTACAGTACTAATGTCCTAGAGCACAAAGAAAAGTATAAGCTATAGATAGTTAAAATACCATGATTAATGAAATTAGTGTTGTGTTCCAAAGAACATATAGGTTACAACATCTTGTGGTGCTGACATATTATATTCCATTTGCCTAGGATTGAACTTTAACAAGATACACAATTGCCAATATGTGATATCATAAAATATCTCCCACTACATGGGATCAAGAACTTCCATATTTATAGGGAGAATTATGCATAGATTTTATTGTCTTAGATATTTGGGAAATTTCATTCCAATTAATAGGCACAACAAGTAAATGCAAAAAGCACATTTACTCCTATCCCCACGACATTCCAATAAAATCTACCAAGAACAATATTTGTGCCTTCAAGATTGTATCTCCTAGATCATTCAACTCTACAATGTTGTGGCAAATGAAGAAGCTTAAGATGAAATTAGCAACCAGAGGTTCATATCATAACATGGAAAGCAAGGGACAACTATTCCAAAGAGGCTTTAATCAATGTGATGTGGTAAGCCCTCGATAGAATACAAGAATTCATTCAAAGTTGACCTTTACTTTCCCTACTTCTCTCAAACATGAGGTAAATCAAATGAAATTAGTTTAATTACATCTTGTTTTCTCATGTCTACAGAAAGCTTAATGATACTATTGATAGCCTTTCCAAAGAAGGTGTACAACTTGAGGCTAGAGTTTGGTCAGTGCCGAAATCCAAGGATGGGCAAGTAATTGAACACATCAAATCAATTTATTGATTATGCATCTCTTCATCTGAGAGTGTAAATCTTTCCAAAGGTCTTGATTCTATGAATTATTGTTTCCAACCTATTGTTGAGATTTATGTAGTGTTGAAAACATTATAGTAGGGATTGTTTTCTTGAACAATTTCTATGTAATCTATTGAGACACTTCGATGACTAGAAAAGACTATTTTATGTAGTTGTATGAGATTTTAGAGAATGACATAAATTAGCCAGGACATCATATAGAATCTCTGCTCCAAGAGACCATAGTAATGGAAGTTTGTTGTCTCTTGACCACAACATTCTAACAACATAATCAATAACTCCATCTGCATTATTGCAATTATTTCAACTCAGAATCTCCATTGTTGCTATTTAATTAAGGCATTATAAAAGGTTAACCTCATTGTTGTAGGAAAAAATATGAATGAAAGGAAATAGCCACTTTGACATGCACAGACAAATGATCATTACATCTTTACTAGGTTCAAGTTTGTTTTTTAGCGGCTTATGACCAACTTCCTCAAAGTGAACACTTAATATTATTGTCAAGTAAATTGATCGTATTAAATTTAATAAAATTGGGTAAGTTTCATACTATATGTGTAACTATTCCTCTTGTTCCTACTCTTCATCTTCATCATCATCATCATTTGACTCCTGACCTGAATCATTGTTACCTTCTAGTTCATTTGAAGATTCATCTCTAAGAATGTCTTTCTTAAGGTTTTCAAAAGCTCTCTAATGCTCCAAAAAATATGAAATTAGCTTGAAAATATATGTTACACGTCCCAAAAATGCAAGACTGGGATTTTAGTATTGCATATTGAAAACAAAAAGGCATATACACTATGAAAAAACTTAAAATTAGACACCGTGCTATTGAAGAAATTGCAAGGAAATATACCAAGGCCAACTTCCCAATCAAGCTCATCTTATAGGGAAAATTAATGGGTAAATTGATCTTCTTGCTCGACAAGATCCAGTTTCGGACAAACAGTTGGATGCCCTTGAAAATTCCAAAAAACAATTGTAAATATTCATGCACAAACTATAAAAATCATACAAACTAGAAAATACAACACAAAAATGAATTCACATCATATTATACCCGGAAGTTAGCATTCCAAATTGCAAAATGTCCTTCAATCAGAAACTTTAATTGTTTGTCAATTTCTCCCTCGTGAAGAATGATGGTATATCGCTAAAAAAACTCCTTCACACAAGTGAAATCCAAGTCACCATAGCATTTAATATAAAATACCATATAATAATTTTGTTTTTTCAAGTAAAAATAAAAGTTAAACATAAAATAAGGATAGAATGCAAAAAAATAACTTCAAAAATAAAAAAGGAATTCACAAGGAAAAAAATAGCTAATAAGATAAAGACAAACAACCCTAATAAATTTCAACAAACAGTACTAAAGAACCATGCACATATGATAAAAATAATAAAACAAGCAAGTACAACACAAACAGGAATCCATATGATATTACACCTAGAAGCTAGCTTTGCAATTTACAAAAAAGCCCTTGAATTAGAAGGTGAAATCATTTGTCAATTTCTCCCTCATGAAGAATTCCCATAAATCTAAAAAAAAATCCTTCACGCAATTGAAATCCAAGTCACCATAGCATTTAATTTAATATACCATATAATAATCAAATTCCTTGCATTGGTGTGTGACTTGCTTAGACCTTATTTGAATATAATGAGTTGTACGAAATGAAATTTAGATTAAGAGTTGACAATTGAAACTGGTTATCTTTGAAAAAAGTATAATATGAGGACATAGAATAGACACTTTTATGATTAACCCTTAATTGGCATAATAATCAGTATTGCAACCATGTGTTGAGATTCCTGGCGTGGTATTCACCCCACGAGTAAACTCTTCAAATCTTTGAAGCATTAGGAGTAAGGCAGAGGGAAAAGGTTTTCTACCATCTTATCTTACCATGAAGTCCTTGAGGTGAAAGGTTTTGAAGCATGGAGCCACATTCCTTAAAAAATCCAACGACAACCTACAAAGAAGAAACACTATTTTAAATATCGACATATGTTATAGAGAAGAAACCCGACTTTAATCTGGAGCAAATGCCAAAGGACCTAGTATCCCTTAAGCACAAACACAAACAATGGTACCATACGTTAGAATTCTATAAATCGACACTATTGTATGTAGGAATGTCCAAAAAAACAATAAGAAGTTCCAAATAAATGATCTTATGTGCAACTTGTTGGGTTGTGAGATGAGCTATGAATTTTGTTGCTGCCAATAAAAGAGGTTGCATAATAGTTAAACAGAAGATAAGCATACCATGCAAAAAATAACTTCAAAAATAAAAAAAGGAATTAACAATGCAAAAATGTAGCTAATAAGACAAAGACAAACCAACCTTGTCATTGCATTTGATGTGTAAATTGAACCCAAGAGATAGATCAATTACACTCACAAAATTGCTAATCAAACATGCAAAATTCACACAAAAGGAGACTGAAATTGGAGCATAACGTAATCCCATATTGAATAAGTGTACATAAGCCAACCTTATGAAGTAATAGGCTCCTCAAATATATAATTACATGAGAGATTCGAAAGCACTAGGTTGCTATTCAAATTGGTCAAAAAGCAGGCTTACTAAAACAAGTCAAATCCCCCATTGGTGCAAAAAGGACTTTCCAAATCTATGAATATCCTCACGAATTAGCTAAAGCAAGTGGGCAAGCTAATAATTCATGGAAAGACAACTCATTCATGCTTTTGTTTGGAGAAAAAGAAGGAGGAGGATGTGGTCAAAAAACAAGGCAAGTTCCCCTAGACTAGCTTTTCCTTTATGCCTTAAAACTGTTGTAAAGCAAGACAACTTTCAGAAAAAGCAGATATGCGCTTTAAGGAACTAGGAATAAAGCAGACATGCTAAATATGTTTCCAGGATGACCCCAAAGCACTCCATGACCCATTTTAGCAAGTATTGACTTCTAGGAACATGTAGAAGTCAACTAGCATAGAGAGGGAATCTAGGAATCTAGGAATAAGACAAAAATGATTTAATTAATGTCAAATATGGGTAACTATGGGTTGATTATTATAACACCCCCCCTTAAGCCTGACTTTATGAGTAAATATTAGAAAATTATAGGGCCTGGAAGCAAGGCTTAGTCACCCTTTTACACACTGCATGTCCATACAACCAAGGAAAGAGGCAAAAACCCAGTGGGAAAATCCTCCCTTAAACATGGACAGGAAACCAAATTTTAGAAATCTTGTTATCAATCATTCTTCACCACATGATCAGCAATCCCCAACAGTGATTTGAGATTACTGAAGGTATTCTCACATAATACTTTGGTGAAGATATCTGCTACTTGTTCTGAAGATGCACAGTAGAGTAGAGCAATGATACCATCATGCAAAAGCTCCTTGATATAGTGCATATGGATCTCAATGTGTTTGGTTCATTGTCTTTGAACTAAATCAATGGAGATTCGAATGGTGCTTTTATTCTCACAATAGATGACTATTGAAAACTCTAATTCGAAACCACATTCTCAAGGTATCCCTTGCAACCATAAACATTGAGTAGCTGCATTTACAACTCCTCTATACTCTGCCTCTGTAGATGAGAGTGCTATGGCACTTTGCTTCTTACTTGACCAGCTGATTGGTCCTTCAACAAGCATGAACACATATCCTGAGGTAGACTTTCGATCTGTGTTGTCACCTGCCCAATCACTGTCAGTAAATCCAACTAGCTCTAAGTCAGATTTTGCTTTGTAGAAAATCCCATGAGTCCTTGTTCCCTGAACAAAGTTTAGGATCCTCTTGGTTGCTCTCCAATGGATCTCATGAGGCTGATCCATGTATCTTGAAGCCACACTAATTGCATAAGCTATGTCAGATCAAGTATGTGTAAGATAAATCAAACACCCAATCAATTGCCTATATAGTGTATTATTTACCATAGGAGAAGAACCTGCTTCTTCAAGCTTAACTTCTGAAAGGAATGGAGTCTTGTTTGGCTTGCAATATTTCATGTTGAACTTGGTGAGAAAATATAAAGAATAATTTGACTGATTAACCTTGATTCCATGTTGGGATTGAGCAATTTCGAGACCCAATAATTGGCTCAACAATCCCAAATCTGTCATAGAAAAGGCATGGTTCATTGCATCCTTCAAGGAGGCAATCTCTTTCTTTGAACTTCTTGTAATCAATAGGTCATCCACATAGAGAACAACCATCATTAAAGAACCATGAATCATATTCAAATAGACATTAAGATCATACTTGCATTGAACAAAACTTAGTGACAACAAAAAGCCATCAATCTTGGCATACCAAGCCCTGGGGACTTGCTTGAGCCCATACAATGTTTTCTTTAACCTGCACACTAAAGATGGATTAGATACGAAACCTTCTGGTTTCCACATATAAATCTCTTCATTTAGATATCCATTCAGAAAGGCACACTTTCCATCCATGTGATGTACCTCCCATTGCTTCGACGATGCAATGGCTAGAGCAAGCCTTATGGAGTCCATCTTTGCCACTGGTGCAAATGTCTCATTGTAATCAATACCATGTACCTGAGAGTATCCATTGGCTACCAATATTGCCTTATATTTCAAAGGTGAACCATCAACAACAAACTTAGTTTTAAAGACCCACTTACACTTCACTAGCTTTCTCCCTAGGGGGAGATCAACCAGTTCCCATGTGTTGTTCTTTTGGAGCGAGCTGAATTCTTCTTCCATGGTTGTTTTCCATCTTGGATCATGTGCTGCATCTTCTTATGTCTGTGGATCATAATCTATCATCAAATAACACTTCTCAACAAAGAGTGGATCTTTCACACAAAGGGCACTCTCAAATTGAGATCTAGTCCTCCTAGTGTCATTAGGATTTCTAGCTAGTTCCCCAGCTGCATGAATGGTCCTTACTGCCCACTTTGGTCTTGTAGGGCTGTTAGGATATACAATTAATTCATCATTATCAAACATATCAGAATCAGCAAACTCATTAGTCTCTTCACTTACAATCAATGGTTGTGGTGGTGAAGAGGATTCTCCAACTTCAACTGCTACTAAAGGCTCTTCTTCGAACTGAACACTTCTTTGAATGAAAGCTTTGTTAGTGCTCAAGTTGATCAGCTTGTACCATTTTTAATCTTCAGAATACCCAACAAATAGGCACTCTTGGCTTTGGGGTTGCAAAGCCTTCCTCTTTTGAGTTGGAATTCTAGCCCAAGCCTTTGAGCCAAAAATCCTGAAATGGGTCACATCTGGCTTGTGCCCGCTCCAAGATTCGAAAGGAGTCATACCATCAAGTTGCTTATGTGTCACCCTATTCTAGATATAGGATGCACAGTTTATATCCTTGGCCCAAAACTTTGGTGGCAAAGTTTTTGCCTCCATCATGCAAGTTTCCATCTCCTTCAGTGATCTGTTCTTTCTCTCAGCAACACCATTTTGCTGTGGTGTGTAAGGAATAGAATGTTCCATCTGAATACCTACATCTTTGCAATATTGGATGAACTCATACTTGACATGCTTACCACCATTGTCAGATATGAGGATCTTGAGTTTCCTCCCAAACTAGTTTTCAACCAAGGTTCTAAAGACTTTGAAGAGGTCAAAAACTTCAGACTTATGCTTTAGGAAGTAAACCCAACAATACCTGGAAAAGTCATCTATGAAGGTGAGTGCATATTTGGCTTGACTCATGGACATATGAGAGATTGGACCAGCAATGTCACTGTGGATCAACTCAAGAGGTGTAGAGGTTCTCTCATGACTAGCTCTCTCATACTTGTGCTCTGGGTGTTTTCCTAGGATACAACCTTGACATAATCCCTTATAAAACTTGATCTTTGGTAACCCTATGACCATGTCTTTGTCACTCAAATCAAAAAGATACTTGTAGTTAAGATGGCCAAATATTTCATGCCAAAGCTTGCTTGCTTCATTAGCATGGGTAAGAAGAGTAGAGGGGTTTGAGTAGGGTATAAAATGGGAAAACTTGTATACCTTCGAAGTGTGATCAACAACACCTTTTTCAATGACTTTACAATTCGAAATATCAGTGATTTCAACTTCATTGGGGGAGAAGATGAATTTATTTGGAGACCCAGTGTGAGTCATCTGATACACTGACAAGAGATTAGAGGCAAGACCTGGAACATACAACACATTATTGAAATTACCATGGTCAAGATCAATCCTACCCTTTCCCATACGGCTAGTCAGAGAGTTATCTCCCAAAACTATTGGTGGACCTTTCTACATGTCAAGAGAGGAAAAGATCTCCCTTATCGAAACCATATGTTTGGAAGCTCCAGAATCAATGATGAGGCTAGGTGAGCTTGAGGTGCCAACAACCAAGGCATGTACTCTCTCCTTGTCTTCTGAATTTGATCCTCCTTCTCTCTTCTTTAAGCAATCAGGAAGGGAGATGTTGTTCTTCTCCGGGTTGGGTCAACATGTCAATTTTCTTTTTCATACAAGAGCTCTAAGGATGATAACCCTTACTACAGTATGCACACTTGCTCATTTCTCCTTTGTTCTTCTTCTTCTGTGGGTTCTTCTTGGAGATTGGGGACTCCTCTTGAGACTTTGCCTTGTCTCTCTTTTTCTCAGGTGGATTTTTAGCTTTTTTCTTGTTTTTGGAATCCACCTTCGAATCTCCAGCAACCGAGGCTTGGTCTTTGGAAGGTTTGATGGTGCCCATCATCACCAATTTATCTTGCTCCTGAGTGAGGGATTCCATGAACTAAACAAGCTTAGGCTTCTTCCAGGTTCAAGATGTCAATTTAGTGGCATAGAAGGTCAAAACAAACACTGAATAGTCAGGACCAAGCTTTGATATAATGGTCAAAACTAGCTGTTCCTCCTTCTTTTCAATCCCACATTGTTTTAACTGCAAAATAAGGGCCTTAAACTTGGTAAAATAGAGTTGCAATGATTCAAAGCTACTAGGACTCAAGGAGATCAATTCATTCTCAATTTGATGTCCTCTCATCTCATCTGTCTTTCCAAAAATATCTTCAAGCTTCTCCCACACCTCATTAGGAGATGTCAAATAATCAAGATGAAAGAGGAGGTCTCTTGCAATACTTAGACACGAAAGACCATAGGCCTCACCCTCCTATTGTGCCATTTGATTTTCTTTGCAGCTACATTGGGCTCTACCTTAGTAGCCATGGTAACTCTGTAGAGACATTTTGATCTCAACAATATCTCCATCTCAGCTTTCCATTCGAATAAATTGAATGGAGTCAAGATGATCCTTTGATATTGATCCATATCTGAGCTCATGTGCCCTTCAGTCAGCAGAATGCGCTCCCAATCAGTGATGTCGAACCTGCAATAACAATTTGGAAGGAGAGAAATCGATATAAAAATGATATGATACCATGTGGAAATTGAAACCAAGAGATAGATCAATTACACTCACAAAATTGCTAATCAAACATGCAAAATTCACACAAAAGGAGACTGAAATTGGAGCATAACTTAATCCTGTATTGAATAAGTGTACATAAGCCAACCATATGAAGTAATATGCTTCTCAAATATAAAATTACATGAGAGATTCGAAAGCACTAGGTTGCTATTCGAATTGGTCAAAAAGCAGTCTTACTAAAACAAGTCAAATCCCCCATAGGTGCAAAAAGGAATTTCCAAATCTATGAAAATCCTCACAAATTAGCTAAAGCAAGTGGGAAAGCTAATAATAGGTGGAAAGACAACTCATTCATGCTTTTTTTTGGAGAAAAGGAAGGAGGATGATGTGGTCAAAAAACAAGGCAAGTTCCCCTATACTAGCTTTTCCTTTATGTCTTAAAAATGTTGTAAAGCAAGGCAGCTTTCAGAAAAAGTAGATATGTGCTTTAAGGAACTAGGAATAAAGAAGAAATGCTAAATATGTTTCTAGGATAATTCCAAAGCACTCCATGACCCAGTTTAGCAAGTATTGACTTCTAGGAACATGTAGAAGTCAACTAGCATAGAGAGGGAATCTAGGAATATAGGAATAAGACAAAAATGATTTAATTAATGTCAAATATGGGTAAGTATGGGTTGATTATTCTAACATTTGAAAGCCCTCTTAAGCTGCAAAATAATTTTAATCAGAAGCAAATGACCAACTTCTGGAAATTTTGTATTCACCACAGCAACATAGGCAGGGAAAACACCAGCAAATATAGGTGGTGCAATTTAGGATTTCATACATGACCCACAAAATAGAGCTATTCCCAACATGCAACAATTCTTTGAATGGCATCCTGGAAGAATTTGGAAACAAGATGTACTCCTCCCGATTGGACTAACATAAAAACTAGGACAAGCATCAATCCAACATAATTCCAAAAAGTAACATGGTGTTCAAATGTATTGAATTTGATGAGCATATGTGCATATAATGATAAGGATGATGTATCCCATATGTAATATAAACAACATTTCCAATATACAAAACATTAAAGATGTAGAGAACATGTTCAGTACAATAGGCCATTTTGAGGTCAACAGGTTTTGGAAGATGATATACGAATAATTTGAAGGCACGCTCTACATTCCTCCCATGAATGGATTAGGCTCATTTTTTATAGACCTGTTACATGGAAAATTGCTAGTAACTTGGTATATATAGAAGAACAATCTAAAGTGAATAGATATTAGCATTTCTAAATGTTTCTACATCTGTTATGAAACCAAATCCATACATGTTCCTATGGTCCTTGTGTCCATCTGGAATCATCTTGAAATCTATTTCTTCAATGGATACCTCAAGAGACCTGGATCTAATACAAAGCCCATATTGGATCCTACCACCTAATGCATAATGGACGTTGTTCTAAAATCTCAAGAAAATAACAAAATAAGAAGCAAAAGAAAGAAATAAAATATAAAGTTAGCTTTGAAATTTAAAACTACCCTCGGAGATGATTCTATAAGGGCAATTAGATTGGTTTAATCCATGACTCTATGCATTCAATTTTAATGTTATTATTAGAGCACATGCATTATTTTAACTCTTTTTACATCTTTCATTTCAACACCCTCATGAAAATCCTAATTTGATGAGTCCACAAATAATAATCTTTGGATAATTTGTAGTACTTGGATTAGATTGTCACTGGAACTCATTCTTGGATTTATGCTTCTGGCTAATTTGGATGATAAATTCTTAGGCATGCCTCTTTTTGCAGTTAACACTTGTCAGGATAAGGATCTACGATATTTACAAATATTTTGTATCATAGAGGAAACCATCTAAATGTGAGCTAAGAGACAAGTTGATTTTGGAAGCTATAATTTATCTCATGGATTCTTATTTTTGGTTGCCTTTGGGTTTTTTAATGTGGGTTAGCTCTAGATGACTCCTTTGGATAGACTCTATAGTACAAATTTGTTATATTTTAGTTTGTGAAGATTCATTATAACTTATAAGTATAGTTTGTGACTTTATGCCCCTTTTAAATGTCATTGAAAAAATTCTTAGAAATTGTAGAAAAAAAATATAATGCAAGAGAAGCTCTACTAACACTACAAGTAGGGTAGAGACTTGGAGATAAAGCCTAACAATCATGGTTTAGAGTTCTAAAATTTCCACCCTCAAAGGATTGATACCCATAGTCTATTCGAAAGTTCCCTCACAGTTGCCAGGAGACAACTCTTCGATATTTACCTTTATTGTGGGGATTGGCTTGGGATCCTTTTACTCCATGAATTTGAAATCCAAATAGGTCCCATGACTTACCCTTGTTTTTTCTTCTTTGCTTTTATCTAATGTTATGTTTCATGATTATCCTCATCCAATGTGGGTTATTGGAGTTGTTTCTAAAGCTTCCTTAATTTTATCCACTCTGGTAGTTCAAGCAATTGCAAATTAACTCTATGTCCCTGCATGTTCAGAAATGACAGTTTTCCATTCAAAGTCTTTTGCAAATTGAAGTTTAGGAGAATTAGGATTTGATTCCTCTGGAGGAATTTGAACTACATTCCCAACTGGATTTTGAAGTTTTGGGCTCAACCAAGCAAGGTAATTGTGCTTGAAGCAATTCCCGCACTTGAATGGAATGTTCTCATTGTTGAAAGGTTGCTCCTAGAGGTAATCCAAAATCTGAAATTTGATTGTCGCTGGCATTGGTTTGAACTTTGTTCAGATCCATGTCCACACAAACTTCAACACTTCCACAGGTTAATTTGGCGTGTTCTCTAAAACATTTATAGGGAATTAAGAAGGAATATAAAGTCTTCCTGATATGTTAGAAGACTCAAGTGTGTCAAAACTCTATAATTAAGGTCAGCAATCCTACCCACATCAAAGGTGAGGTTCCTTGAGGGGTCAAATCCAAGCATCTAATGCTTCATAAATAACCTTTCTCCGTCCATCAAACTCTTCATAAAAATCATCTTGGCCTACAAGCATTGCTATAGTTTGCAAAAACAAAGGAAGATAGTATAAATGCCATCAAAACTCTTGGTAAAAGTGCATGAAACTTCAGAATTGAATATGAAAAGCAGGCGAGAGATATGGTGGCTCAGGCCTTAAGAAAATCGTCATTTCATGAAACCTTAGAATGCATATCCTTCTAAATGTAGGTAGGTAAACAACTTCAATTGCTGTAATAAATTTGTGTTTTTAATGTCCACTATATTTCCAATATTCCTATAATCAATCATAACTGTGATTGTGTGGTGAACTCAAGATATTGAGTAACATACTTTTAGTAGCCTTTAGTTATAAAGCTTATTAAAGTAGTCTTTTTTTTCAAGAATTGTTATATATTATATAATGACTAAAGCAACAAATAGTGTTGTATAGTGGATTGAATGATAGTGGGATGCCTTATGGAGTGAATGCTTCAGAGTTTTGATCGAGTCTAATAAAGACAAGCTTTTATAGATTATATATTACCTCCACAATTTTCAATCAACTAAATGTTGATTGGGTTGTGTTAATATCCAATGATTAGTTATTAAACACAAACAACGTCCACCTGTTTGGAATCACAAAGCCTCTTGACAACACAAGTTTGAAATGATCATCAGGTCATTGTATAAGGTGGTTTCAAATTGCCTCCTTTCCAGTCAGTCAAATTTTAGTCTTTTTCATTTAAAATAAATAAGTTAGATTAATGGTTGGAAATCCTTAAATCATAGCAAAAGTCTTGAGACAAAATGTTGTAATCAAAGTTCCCCCATGTAATACCCTGGTTTTGACCCCATTGTATTTTGATTGTACATGATTTAAATGTTGTATGGAATCATGGCAAGGAGCTCAAGGCCAAGGCCTTGCCATTGATTGATGTTTTGTGTATAGATGATCAAGGTTGATGCATATGGTTTATGGTGCTAAGTCAAGCATGGTATATATTTGTGAATATCATGCAATTATGCAATTAATAATTACAACATCTAGCCGTGGGACTGCAATGTAAAAGAGATGGGGGCATGATTCCACAAGGGATAGGGTGGGGAGTTAGTTAAACCCCCTAAGCCAATAGGGTGTGACCAGATGTCAATGGGAGAACCCATGAACCATCAACTACCTTTTGTCCTCTGTCCCCAATCATCAATTTCTTTCGAAAGTTGGTTGAGGCAGTTAATGCCTTGGGAAAAGAAAGGTATGGCAGTCTGATTGCTTGTCTGAGCAAGTCTGCGTAGACATGTAGTCTGGGAAGTTGCATTCTTGCTTCTGAAGCAAGAAAACCTAGATTGCATGCCCAATCCGTCATTTTGGTGGTCACGCTAAATGTTTTGGTTATTCTTCTATGGGTATTGGATTCACTATTATTCTCTCCATTCCATTCTGCTCATGTGCGTTGTGCGTTCTCCCTACTTACAAAACCGTGTTTCATTCGAAGTTGCTCACCTGTTGTTTTTACTCTCCTAAATTGTGAATGGTGTTTTCTATTGTGGTCTCCTTTGTTACAGAGTGAGTGTGCTTGTTTATCATGTTTTACATTGTGGTTGATGGGTTGTGCACCTTGGTTTTGGGTCTGAACTATATGCAAGACTTAGGAGTGGAAGAGACGTAGAATGTGCTTGATAAACCTAGTGTGGAACCTCACAATAAGATGAGAGTGGCCGGTGAATCCGCTCTGCACATCCTGAAGAGCACTGGAAGGGAAAGTGTATCTTGAGGCTCTATGGAGCAGAGAAGGGGACACTTCCTTGTGTTGGGTGTGCAGGAAACATTGATGCCATGCTAGATAGATATTGTGAAGGCATCCTTAGCTCCATGGATGATATCACTAGCTTAATAGTTCTTCCTATCCACTGCCTTGGCAACCTGATAAACCCAACTTGAAGGATGGATTCGTTGGGAGCCTGATAAACCCATATGTTGACTTGGTTGTGTCTTGGTGTTCACTTGGCCTTGTGTGTAATCCTTGGCTGGACAACCTGAGAAACCCACCGTGAATGATGGCTTGGCTGAGTGCCTGATAAACCCATCTATGGCTTGGCTGGTTCGTATTGTGGAATTTGGCTTGATTGTGAACAGTTTGATAAACCCAACTGTATGTTGGCTTGGCTGAGTAAGCCCGATAAACCCAGTATTGTTTTGATTGTAAGCTTGTATCCTGATAAACCCAACTTGGTGTTGGCTTGGTTGGACAGTCTGATAAACCTAACTAAAGGTTGGCTTGACTATGTGTGTGTGTGTGTGCTTTGGTCTGGATATGTGTAAGTTTGTTGTTCCCTAGTTCCTTGTGGAAGTCATGCCCAGCTCGGGGGTGGAAGTGTGCTGAGAGATTAATGAACACACTGGCCTATGGTTAGGTGGAACATTGCAGCGACATAGCTAATTGCGGGGCAACTTGACCATCAAAGATAAGTATTCTTTGTTATAATGTTTATGCAATGTATTTGATTATGGTTTGTTGTCTTTAATGATTGAATGCTTATGGATGATTTAAGTAAAATTTTACTTATGAATATTTCATGCATTTACATCTATATTAGCCTTGTATGTTCAATGCATTGTTGCCTAAGTCCAGGAAGGCTGAAAGCCTGAGCAAAGGGTCAG
This sequence comes from Pseudotsuga menziesii, assembly GCA_001517045.1. NCBI lineage: Eukaryota > Viridiplantae > Streptophyta > Pinopsida > Pinales > Pinaceae > Pseudotsuga > Pseudotsuga menziesii. Next base: position 116,352 of record LPNX010500855.1, on the reverse strand, counting down.
AATACCTCTGATTTGGTGTTTCCGCCCCTTGGGATCCTCCTAAGGGAGGCGAAAGGTGGAAACTAGAAAGGAGCAATTGAACAAGGTAGATTATTGAGTTTCTGATTTCCGAGTTCCGAAGTGCGGAAGGCATAGGGCAGAAAGGTCATTAAAACTTCCTTCGCACAATTGAGTTTCCGATTTCTGAGTTCCGAGGTGTAGAAGGCGGAAAGTGGAAGTGCAGAAGGCGAAAGGGCCGTTAAGAGTTCTGTCACACAATTAAGTTTCCAATTTCTAAGTTCCGAGATGCGGAAGGTGGAAATCGGAAGTGCAGAATGCGGAAATGTCGTCAAAAGTTCCTTCGCACATTTGACTTTCCGATTTCCGAGTTCCGAAGTGCGGAAAGAGGAAGGCGGAAGCAGCAGTGCAGAGAAGACAGATCAATGCAGAAAAGGTGTTTTCGGTCGTAGAAGGGATCTATCAAAGGCAGAACGACTGTTACAGTGGTTTCTAAGCTCGTAGATGAAGGTTGAAGAGTGTGTTAACGCCCATGCCTTGTGTTAGAGAAGAGAACAAAGGTTCTTGAAGTAAAAAAAATTAAAATTATCCACATTGTGGGGTATGGGGACGTGACATTGTGGTATCAGAGCTGTTAGTTGCAGCGTTGGGCCAAAATGGGCCAAAATGAGATAAGAACATCCTTTGATACCAACATTGTATTACACTACATTATGGTATCAGAGCTATTGGTTGCAGCACTAGGACCTAAATGGGCCAGAATGAGTAGTTAAAAAAAAGAACACCCAGATTACGGTTTAATAGAGATGCGGATTGCAGTGATGGGCCTAGATGGTCCAGGTGGACAGTAAGTAAATGGTTTGGTAATTTTTATTTTTTCATGTAGCTAACAATGGTGTGTGACAAACACATTTTGTAGAGTCATAGTGCAAAATTGGAAAAGTTGGTTTCTGGCATGACCATGAGAACCTACGACGTGCATAATGTGTGGAATCCCTATGAACATGAGGAAGATGCTATGGGGGAAAACACTATATTTGGAAATGATGAGACCGAGTCTAATGGGAGATGATTTCAAGAAACTCCCCTAGATATTGCAGCCACAATGAGAATCCTGATTAAAGCTTGGGAAGGGCAGCATCAGCTGAATGCAGCCATGCTGTAGAGTTTGACAGGTATCCAAAGGAAGATGGACTCTGGGCATGGGACAACAAGGCCAAAAGGAAGTAAGAGCAATGCCAGAAGAAGAAAGAGATATTCTAGTAGATGATCTGAATCTGAAGGATCCACTGGGGGATCAATCTCTTCTTCTCATGAGAATAAGAGGAAGAGGTGCTATAGGGACCGTTCACGTGATGAATTCAAGAAGGCTAAGCCTCCTAATTTTAATGGTGAAGTAAAGACTAGACAAGAAGCTGAAGCTTGTCTTCTTGGGATGAGGAAGTATTTCCAAGTCTAGGACTACTCTGGAAACATGAAAGCTAGAGTAGCCATCTTCATTCTGAATGGAAGAGCATCCATTTGGTGGGAGCACCTCAGGTAGGTGAAGAAGCTGAATGAAAGGAAGATTGGGTGGAAATAGTTCAAGAAGTATTTCAAGTAGAAATACCTCTCTGACATATATTATGATGACAAGATAAAGGAATTCCATGAGCTGAGATTGGGACAGCTGACCATGGAGGAGTACGCCAATAAGTTCTTGGAGTTGTTAAGGTATGTCATGTACATTAGAGATGAGAAAGTGAAAATTCAACATATTATGAGTGGATTACCTCAGTCTTATAAAGGCAAAATTGAGTTTGATGAGCCTAGAACTCTAGAAGAGGCTATCAGGAAGGCTAAGTATTGTTATGACCCGAACAAAGGAAAACCTGATTATCATCAGGCATCGAAGGAAAGGAAGAATGAAAAGTATCACCAAAGAAAGAAAGGCTTCAAACCTCCTTACTTCAGAAATCATCAAAAGAAACCATCACAAGCTATAAATCAGCCAACCAAAGTGATGGGGGAAAATCCAAGAGATCCACAATAGAATAGAGAACTCCTTCAATGTTGGAAATGTGGAGGACCCCACATGCGCAAGAATTGCCCACTTAAGGATGGGAACGTAAGGAAACTTCAGAACGTCCAAGAAGATGAAACCGTGGGTCAAGTGGAAAGGACCATCCCTAGAATTTGTGCAGCGTTAGAGGACCGTCATGTGGATCATTAGTCAATGGTGACTGAAGTTGCAGGTAAGATTGTTGAGCAATCTGTATCCGTTTTGACTGACCCTGGTTCTACACACAATTATATTACCGTGAGAGTAGTTGAGATTTGAGCTTTTAAGAAGTTAAAGCATAGCAAATCATGGTTAGTTCAGCTAGCCACTGGGACTAAGAGGAAGGTTAGTGAAGTGGTAGAAAGGTGTCCATTGGTTATGGATAGGTTGGTCACTTATGCAGATCTGAATGTTCTACCACTCGGTTCTTGTGACATTCTGATTGGAATGGATTGGTTAAAAGGTCACAGAGTAAAGCTTGATTGTTACAACAAGACTTTTTAGTGCATAGATGAAGAAGGAAACTCAAGAGTTGTAATATGCATAACTAAAGTGATTTATGCTAGCCATATTTCAACAATGCAACTGAAGAAGTTATGTAGGAAAGGTTACTAGTTGTACGCAACCCGTGTGTTGGAAGCAGCTGAGAATGAGACTCCTAGGTTGGAGGACTTTCATGTGTTGCAGGAATTCAGGGATGCTTTTCTTGAAGATATTCCAGGACTTCCTCCAAAGAGGGACATTGAATTTACAATTGAACTTGTGTCGGGAGCAACACCAGTATCTAAGACACCCTACAGGATGAGCACACCAAAAATGCTAGAGCTGAAGATGCAACTGCAAGAGTTGTTGGAAAATAAGTATATCAAGCCAAGTGTGTCTCCTTGGTGAGCACCACTTTTTGTTTGTAAATAAGAAAGATGGTACACTCAAGTTGTTTATTGATTACAGACAACTGAGAAAATTCACTGTGAAGAACAAATATCCTTTGCCTAGGATTCATGACCTTTTCGATCATATGAGAGGAGAAAGGGTATTTTATAAGATTGACTTGAGGTCTGGTTACCATTAGGTAAGGATCGAGAATGAAGATATTCATAAGAAAACCTTTAGAACAAGGTATGGACACTATGAGTTTGTAGTGGTACCATTTGGTCTCACCAATGCACCAGCTGCATTCATGTGCCTTATGAATAGTGTTTTCATTAGTTACTTGGACAAGTTTGTTCTTGTCTTTCTTGATGGCATTATTTTTTATTCTAAGAATGAGGAAGAACATGAAGAACACTTGAGATTGGTTTTGCAATTGCTCAGGGAGCATAAGCTATATGCCAAGTTGAGCAAATGTGACTTCTATAAAGATATGATTAATTATTTGGGTCACATCATCTCAGAAGAGGGCATATCTGTAGACCTTGAAAAGATTGAAGCCATTATGAATTGGCTGACTCGAAGGAATGTGACAGATGTAAGATCTTTTATGGCACTTGCAGGATACTACAAGAGATTCATTGAGGGATTCTCCAAGGTTGCACATCCTATCACTTCTTTGCAGAGGAAGGGGATAAAGTTTGAATGGACACCAAGGTGTGAGGAAAGCTTCCAGCAGCTGAAGAATCTTCTCACAAGTGCACCCATTATGAAAATTGTAGACTTAGGAAAATATTTTTTGGTGTGTACTGATTCATATGGTCAAGGACTTGGAGGAGTTCTTATGCAAACAACCACATGGTATGTTATGAGTCAAGGAAGTTAAAAGGTCATGAGAAGAATTATGCCACTCATGACTTAGAACTTGCAGCCATAGTACATGCTCTCAATATGTGGAGGCATTAATTAATGGGCATAAAGTTTGAGTTAAGAACAGATCACTGTGGTCTGAAGTAGTTGTTTGATCAACCAACTTTAAATACTAGACAAGATAGATGGCTGGAGTTTTTATGTGAGTTTGATTTTGAAATCAAACACATGAAATGAAAAGAAAATAAAGTGGCTAATGCACTCAGCAGGAAAGTGCAGTAAATGCATGTGGCATCTTTCAGTATTTTCCAATCAGATTTGAGACAACAGATAGTTAATCATACTGTTGAAGATGAAATGTATGTGCAGGTAAAAGACAAGTTGCAGCAGAAAAGTTTTAAGAAGAAGTATGAGGGATATAAATTGGAAGAAGATGGAATTCTTACCTTAAAAAAACAAAATTTATATTCCAAATGTAGCAGATTTGAGGATAATTGTTATGGATGAGATCCATCAGACCCCATATTCTGGTCACCCAGGGTATCAGAAGACAATTGCTACAGCCAGAAAGCAGTACCTCTGTGCAGGGATGAAGAAGGAAATTACTAAGTATATTTCAAGGTGCATAAAATGTTAGTAGGTAAAGGATGAGCATCAACACCCAACAGGTTTGTTGCAGCCTTTGCCAGTTCCAGAATGGAAATGGGAATTTATTTCCATGGATCTTATTACAGGATTGCCAATGACTTGGAGGCAACATGATTCTATCATGGTTGTGGTGGACAAGTTGACCAAGGAAACTCATTTTATACCGGTTAAGTCCACACATAAGACTGATGACATTGCAAAAATCTTCATTAAGGATATTTTCAAATTGCATGGATTTCCTAAGGTAATAGTCTTTGATAGAGATGCCAAGTTCACTTCCAATTTTTGGAAGGGGTTGTTTGCATAATTGGGTACAAAGCCCAATTTCAGCACTGCCTACCATCCTCAGACTGATGGTCAGACCAAGAAAGTGAATCAGGTTGGCTTGACTATGTGCGCGTGCTTTGGTATGGTTGTGTGTAAGTCTGTTGTTCCCTAGTTGTTTTTGGAAGTCATGCCTAACTCGGGGGTGGTAGTGTGTTGAGAGATTAATGAACACACTGGACTAGGCTGGGTGGAACATTGCAACAAAATAGCTAGTTGTGGGACAACTTGACCATCCAAGGTAAGTATTCTCTGTTATGATGTTTATTCAATGTATTTGAATATGATTTGTTGTTTTTAATGGTTGAATGCTTATGTATGATTTAAGTAAAAGTTTACTTGTGAATATTTCCTGCATTTGCATCTAGGAAGGCTATAAGCTTGAGTAAAGGGTCAGAATACCTATGATTTGGTGTTTCTGCCCCTTGGGATTTGCCTAAGGGAGGAGGAAGGAAGAAACCAAAAAGGAGTAATTGAACAAGGCAGATTATTGAGTTTCTGATTTCTGAGTTCTGAAGTGCGGAAGGCGGAAAGCGGAAGTGCGGAAGGCAGAAGGCGAAAGGCCGTTAAAAGTTCCTTCGCACAATTGAGTTTCTGATTCCCAAGTTTCGAAGTGTAGAAGGTGGAAAGCGGAAGGCGAAAGGGTCGTTAAGAGTTTCGTCGCACAATTGAGTTTTCGATTTCTGATTTTTGAGGTACGAAAGGCGAAAATTAGAAGTGCGAAAGGCGGAAAGGCCGTCTAAATTTCCTTCGCACATTTGAGTTTTCGACTTCAGAGTTTTGAAGTGCGGAAAGTAGAAGGCGAAAGGAGCATTGCAGAGAAGACAGGTCAATACGAAAAAGGTGTTTCTGGTCATAGAGGGGATCTGTCAAGGGAAGAACGAATGTTACAGTGGTTTCTAAGCCCGCAGATGAAGGTTAACGAGTGTGTTAATGCCCATGCCCTGTGTTAGAGAAGAGAACAGAGGTTCTTGAAGTAAAAAAAAAATAAATTATCCACATTATGGGGTATGGAGACATGACACCCCACGAAATGGAACTATTAACGCCCCTTATCCACACCATCATAATTTTCAGTAAGTGTCAGTATTAGTGTATATGAAAGATACACCATCCATTCAATAGAAAAAATGATTAATGTTGGATACATTTTGTTATAATGTCTTATTTTGCTTCACTAAAAACACATGGAACTACGATGGAGAGACGGAGTGTTTCATTTATAACCTGTCAATTATATAAACAAACACAATATCAGTCATGACCCACTTCCATTCACTATAATCTAAGAGTTAAAGACTGAATTTCATACATTTTGTGTGAATTTCATTGACTGGTAGTCATCCCAAGTGAGCTTTTGGTTGCTTAAATTCCCTTTTCTCTTCAACAAAGCTTCATGACCAGTCTGTTCCATGCACATTTCATAATAATTACGGTCCAACATTAATGCATAAATAGCAACAATGAATGAAATGTTTTTTTTATTTATGATTCCATAATTAGTATCCCAAGGGATTTTAAGACATAATTGGAGGTGGATGCTATAAAATCACACGCCTTCAATTCCTGCAAAGCTTGGGGCAATCTGTCAGAAATTTGATAGCGAACGACATGGATCTGGATGAGGTTTCATGAACCACAAAGAGAAAGAATAATTTAAAATATGCTATAACTTCTTCTGAAAAAATAGTCATCTTTCATAAGTTTTGTCAACAAATGATTATGGACTGCTTGAGGCTCCCATTGTATGTCTTCTATAGTCTGGTAAATCTTCTTAATCAAAAGCTCCCTGTCCCGCATCACTGCCACTCATTACTCATCCTATAACTTTGAAACAATTGTAATCATCATAAAAAAATATATTCGTGCACCTTAATTCCTCTTCCATATGAGGTGCCCAGGATTTTGATTGGAACAGAGAGGGTAGCTGTAGAGAAGTTGACAAACGCTTCACAAATCTCCTCAGTCTCCTTAGAAGGTGATAAGTCCAACAATTGTTTTGTCATCAAGTTCAAAACAAGCTATCAAAAGAGTTGGTAATTAGCTGTAAGCAATTAAAACCGTTTGATGACTAGATGGTAATAAACTATAAGAACAATTAAACTTCTGAACAATCTACGAAGAGAGTCAAATCGAAGCTAGTAATTATTTGGGACCAATTAAACAGTTTCCTATGTAGATGGTAATAAGTTATACGAGCAAGTTCCTCTTGTAGCAAAGGATTCATTTTTTCACAAATGCTATAAAATAAAATTTACAAAAATTTTAGAGGTTGACTAGAGTTCTATCATAATCTAAGTTTTATGCACAACATAGATGTCCTTAAAGGTTTCCTCAAATCTAAATTGAATTAGATAATGAAATGATAAGAGTTCGAAGAAGATGAAAATTCTAGAAAATTTCCCATAACAAATTTGACATATTTGACATATTTTACAGAAATTTGACATGTTTTATAGAGTGTTGACATGTTTTACAATTTTTTTTTAAGGATAAACAAAATTACACCATAATAGGATGTCCTTCTAAATAACCTCTAAGCCCTTCAATTTTATGACTTTGAAATAAATTAATGCTCTAAATTCCTATATCTCTTAATTCAGAAACTTAAATCCCTGTAATTTATCCATATACATTGATTTATCTAAATAATGACTGCAAAGCCAATTATTATTGGTTGGTTGTTTGAAATAACTTGTCTACTGACACTCCGCTTGAAGATGGATATCCCCTTTGCCTTTCCATTTCATGAATGTGGTGTGCACAAGGATTTGTATGTCCTCCATAAAGTCCACACTCGGACTCTCAAACCTCGTCAAATTTATAGTGGTCCCATGTAGCTTCTTTTGGAGATTTCCATGCACCAACATCAAACTAAATTTGCCGATGAGATTTCAAAGAGGTCTGGGATAGTTGGCTTCAAACTGTTTGCCTTCATTTTGCAGGACATGTTTGTTGAATTATGGATCTACAGAAACGACCATCCAACCTCTTCCAAACAAACTTGATCTGAATATGTTCCCATACCTGCGAATTCAACGCGAGTTGTTCATTCTCACTTTCACAAGTCACTGATCCCCATACGTTATACAAATAAATAACATTGTTTATACAATAGAATAAAATATTGCCTAATGGCATAAATATTATGGGTGGGAATTATATTTGAGTAGTTATTATTATAAATATCCTCAACCTACAAGTGTCATGCAACTTATCACTTAGGAAGCATTATATGTCTTGAGGCATACTTGTAGGGACCTTTACTTAGGGGTGTCTACTCTAGTGGACCTCTCTATTTAGGGGTGTCTACTTTTTTCTTTTTTCTTTTTTTTTGTCCTTCTTATTATTCAATTTATTACCCCTCAACATCTCCAGTGGACTTCTCTAATTAGGGGGTGTCTACTTTTTTTTGACCTTCTTATTATTCAATTTATTACCCCTTGACACTAAATTGTGATTGTAAGCACAATAATCATTGTCTAGTTTTGAGGATGACAGGAAGACAGGCTTCGATTCATTTATGTGTGTATGTGTGGAGTGCAATGCAAGCTTCAAATGTTCAACTACTACCTTTAAATGCTCCCATGACAACATTAAGGGCCAAACACTCTCACAGAAATTGAACCCTGATCATGAGTTAAAAACTTATCATTCCTCACCATGGGATCCAACCTCTTTGAATGATATTTTTTATATAAATGGTTTTCTTACCATAAAAAAGGAAACTTTCTTTTAAGATATTACAAAAGGTGTTTATAATGATATTACCACTTTTTTAATGTTGTGGTTCACAAACCCCCCTAACGAGGTTATTATGTCCATGGGAAGAAATCATAGGTGGCCCACCTGAAGGGGCCACACTCCATTCGCTTTGATTACTGAGCTGACCCAATGGGGACATCAAGTGAGGCCCTTATATAGGGATGTATAGATATAATGACCTTACCACTTATGGTAACCATTGTGCATTTTAAAGATTTTAATAAATACAAATAATGTTTTTGGCTAAAACAATGAAAAAAGTATATCCTAAACATTATTTTGAATATCATTGGTTATTCACCGAGCATCCAATGTTTAAGTCACTTTCTTTGTGATTGTTGCTTTTCTTAGTTTTTTAATTATAAGTTTATTATTAGCAATTGTTGGAGATGGTACAAAGGAATTCCAATAGAAATAAAAAAACAGAGTGGCAAATAAGTGTCTTCATTCTCGTCCTTTTAATCAAAATGCCAAGTAAGTATGGACTATATGCCAAAAAAAAAGAAAAAAAATGAACTCATAGCAATGTGCATTGAATGACCTTTAACACTCCATTTTAAATTTATAGATATAAATATACTATGTTGAAAGTGTTTTGTGTATTGTACAAATATAAAAATATATAATAGAAATACTAAGTTGAAAATGTGAAGAAACATTATTAAATTATTTTCATGTCAAAAGTATGGATTAAATTATTTTCATGTCAAAGATGTTTACAATCTACTTCTACAAATTGAGAATGTATAAAGATGTTGCATAAGCCATACATTTGGGTTTTCTAGGAGGGTTTTCACGGTGGTTTGTGAGGTTTTAGATGGGTTTCTAGGTGTCTTCAAACCATAAAAGGTTTTTAATTACCTTCATGGGTATATTTGTTGTGGTCATTGTGGCATGGGTCGACAAAGAACTCTTTTTTTCATGTGTCCCTAGGAACGGGGTTTTTCGTTGTTTTTTCTGGAAATGTCATTGTCTCTAGCACTTATGCAGCGGTCAGGTCTGAACTGTAAGTTTGTTGGTTTTTTCCCACAAGGGTCTAGTGGTTTTTTCAACTTTCTTGGTGGAATTCTATTCTCCACTCTCCCAGTTTTCTCTGGGTCAGTGCCAGGTTTTATATGGGATTATGGAACAAAAGTCACAATCATCCTGGATATCTCCCCTGGAAGACATAGGCAGGTCACAGGTTTCTCGGTCTTCTCTGACAAGGCTCTCTTGGTCAAAATATTCCCTAGAGATGGTGGATGAAACTCAAGTTTTAGCTGAGAAATTAAGGTCTCCTTCCTCTGGGAATGTTGACCCTTTGGTGGTTGCTCTGGGTTCAAAATTTGTTGGGGTCAAAGATTCTCTAGCTTGTCAAACCGCGAACCCCTCATATGTGGCCCCTTGTGAGGTGAAAGGTAGGGTTAGTTTTGGTTTCTAGGCTAACATGAATAAACCTTTCAAAAAGTACCATAAGGGGAAATTTCGTAAGTGGAAATTGTGTACCGATGATGAGAAGTTGACCCTTGGTAAGGGTATCGGGTTGGAAGAAGTGGTGGGTATGTCCCTCTGGGGCTTGGTTGGTAAATTCAGTTACAAATCCATGGAGTGCAAGGATATTGAGGAATATGCCTCAACGGTTTGGGCTTCTGTCCTTGGTTACAGGCCATCCATTTTTGTTTTCTAGAAAGGTTGGTATGGTTTTATATTTAGAACAAAAGCTCATGCCTCTTATGTGTTGGAGAGAACCTGGTTGAAGGGGGTTTGTTAGTCTTATGGTGAAAATATGGCATTATGGTTTCAACCCTTAGACAGAAGGCCACAAGTTGAGGCACATGTGGGTCCTTCTCCCGGGTCTTCCCTTTGTTTTCTGGAATAAGGAGGCTCTGGTTGCAATCGGTAATCATATAGGTCGTTTCTCCATCTTGAGGAAAGATTGCTCTTTGGGGTTGATAAGTGGGTGGGTAGGATCCTTGTGGAGATACATATGTCAAAGGGTTTACTTGAAAAGTTGGGTATTGACCGGAGGGGTCGTTCCTTTTCTCAGCCCCTATATTATTAGGGAATCTCCTTCAGATGCTCTAAGTGCAAGGAGATTGGGCATTTATGGAAATCATGCTCCTTGTCTGGTTTGGATTCTGATAAAGAATTTGTTGAAGTGGAGGCCTGGTCCTCGGAAGATCTTAATGATAAAGAATAAGCACCCCTATTGGACTCTGAACCTATAGCATCGGTTCCTTCGGCTTCTTCGATGCTGGTGGATGAGTCTTTTCTGGGTAAGTTACAAACCCTAAATCCTTCCTTTGTCTCTTCCTTAAAGTCCATGGAATCTAAGTTTGTTAAAAGTCTGGAAGTAAAGAAATTCGGTGGGTGAAGCCCTGCTATCAAGGGACATTGTTTTTTACAAAGGAATTCATGTAAATAGCCAGGCCCCAAGGTCAAAGGATAGGCATTGTCTCTCAATGAAGAAACAGGAAAACAATAAGGGTTTGGAAACTCCAATGCCACTAGGGGAAGCTTTCAATAATGTACATGATTCTATAAAGGAGAGTGAATCATTTCCTGGTACAAAAATGCTTTCAAAGGATTTTCCACCCTTAAATACCCCCTATTCTAGTGTGGGGGTATTGGATCCCTAGGTGAGTATTAGAAATGTAGATGAAGAGGAGCCCTCCCCTTTGGTAGGACCCCCCTTACCTTGTATGTCACCCTCTTATTGTCTTGTTCCTTCATACTGTGAAACTCTAAAAAAGGCCCCTCTGCAATATTTCTAGGGCTTATTGGCGCAGGGACTCCCATTTCCTTTAGTCCTCTAGAAAATTTGGAGCCTTCTCTTATCCTTAAGACAGTCCTTTGAATATATCTCCCCACAAAAACCTGATTGGTTCTTTAAATGGGGGTTTGGAAAAGGATTCCTCCCTTATTAAAACGAGAAGCGCGAGGAAAATTAAGATGTGTTAACCCTTTTGATCCTCCTGTCTTACCTGACCTATCTTCTCCTTCATATGATTCCAGGGCGCTTAGAGGCATTAAATCCCTAGTCAGGGTTAAAAAAATGATTTGTGCCTCCATTAATATTAGGGGAGTGGGGGGTCTCCGTAAATGGACTGCCCTTCAGATGTTTATGGATACGATCAAGCCTAATATTATTTTCCTAAAAGAGACAATGGTTTTTGGGTTAAAGCGAGAGGTTTTTTCTTGGGTATCAAAAAGGATTGGGAGGTGGTTATTGTCGATGCGGTGGGCCTGTCAAGGGGTCTTTTGGCTGCATGGGATCCTAGCAAGATAAAACTAAAGGCATTCTATGTCTTTGCAGGTATACTTTTATCAGGTTGTATCTTGTGGTTCTTATAAGATATCAACTTTTTGAATATCTATAGTCCTTACCTTTCAAAGGAACAATTTTGGAACAATATTTTGGCTGAAGGAACTCTTAAACATCATAATGTGATGATAGTAGGGGATTTAAACTTCATATGGTCTGCAAATGAGGTTTGGGGTCAAAAATCCAAACTTGACCCTCTTAGCTCTTTCTTTTCTGGCTTATTTGAAAAGGCCGAAATGGTAGATGTGGAGCCTATTCCCCTTATCCCTACTTGGAGAAATGGTCGGGTTGGTGTTGACGGGGTCACTAAATGTCTGGATAGACCTAATCAGTATCTATTTGATTGATAAATTGGATAAATATAGGTCATGGGTGGATTCAACTAGATTTTCAAATCATTATCCCATTATTTGTCATGTTGAGTTTCAGGGTGTTCCTGAAAAGAGTCTATTCAAATTCAATCATGGTGGGATTAAGGAGCACATATTCATTGATTTTGCGGAGCAGGTATGGTCTTCCTTCTTGATCCTTCTTTGAATCCAATGGAATTGCTAACAAAGAAACTTATTTTGTTAAAAAGGGAAGTCATTAATCGGGAAAGATATAGATTGACTTTGGCAAAAAAGGAGTTACATTCTATTGAAGAGGAAATTGTTCTTATAAATGAAAAGATAGGTAGAGGCATTTTCCTAGACTCAGAGTTGGATTCTTTGATTAGTCTTGAACAAGAGAAACAAAGGATTCTGCAAATATCTGCTGAAAAAGATCAACTGAAGAGCAGGATCACCTGGATGGAAGCAGGTGATAAAAACACAAAGTTTTTTCTCAAGTTTGTTGAGTACCGACATAAAATCGATTCCATATGGGAATGAAAAAATGAGCTAGGCATGCAGATTTCTAAGAAAGAGGAGCTTAAAAATTTGGGTTTTGCACATTTTATGACCCATTTCAACGTACATGTCCAAATTCCGGTTAGAGAGAAAATTCAAGTGATAAAAGAATACCCTATATTTTTTTTGAGACTGAAGGTGATGAGTTCTTTTTTCCTGTACAGATGGATGAATTAAAAGTGGCTTGATTGTTCTTCGCAAGATAAAAAATACCTGGCCCAGATGGTTGGACCATGGAACTTTTTTTGGCTTGTTTGGATTTTATGGGAGGGTGTCTACTTAATGTAGTGGAGGAATCAAGAATTGAGGGGTGGATTTCTGGAGTTGTTAACTCAACATTCTTAGCTTTGATTCCAAAAAAATATGCCCCCGAGGACTTGGGGGACTTTCATCCAATCTCAATCTATAATTTTATATATAAATTAATCGCAAAGGTCATTGTTGTTCGACTCATGCCTATCCTATCCCGTTGTATCTCTCCTGAACGGTTCGACCTTTTGGAAAAGAGGTTGATCTTGTAAGCCATTGGGGTGGATTAGGAGGTATTTCAAATTGTTCACAGAAGGAAACAAAAATATTTTTCTCTCTATTTGGATCTACAGAAAGCTTATAACAATGTTCAATGAGGTTTCCTCATGCTTATATTAATCCATATTGGTCTTACCCACAAAGCCATGAAATTGATTATGGGATGTGTTTCTTCGGTTTCTTATATTGTTCTAGTCAATGGGACTCCTACGGATTTCTTCTCCACATCTAGGGGGTTACGACAAGGTTGTCCCTTATCTCCCTTACTCTTCATTCTTGTTATTGAAGCATTCAGTAGGTTGATTAAGAAAGATTGTGGTATAAAATATGGGCAAAGGCTTTCAGTTTCCCACTTGCTATTTGTTGACGAAATTATGATCTTTGGGTCGGCCTCTTATGAAGATTGAAATCACTATCATGTGTTGATATCTCGCTTATGTAATGTTTATTGGTTGTCTATAAACCCTCATAAATCTTTGCTCTTGGAGAATGAAGAAGACTTGCCAGTTTCTTCTGAGATTAGCGGGATTTTTCAGATGCGGGTGTCCCCTATATTTGTTGGTACTAGATATCTCGGTTATTTTATCAATCCAAATGGCTACAGGAAAGGTGATTGGATTTGGCTTCTGAAAAACTTTGAGAAAAGATTTAAACACTGGTGTTGGAGATGGTTATCTCTCAGTGGGAGGATGATTATGGTTAAATCTATTTTAGAAAATCTTGCAGTTTATTGGTTACCTTTGAGCAAATTTGTGAGGTCCATTCTTAATGTAATACGTAGGATGATGTTTGATTTTGTCTGGGCTGGTAATCAAGAAGAGTTTAAATTCCACTCGTAAATGAGAAATTTTAGCTAGCCCCAAAGATAAAAGGGGTGGGGCATTGAAAAACCTGTTCAAATTCTCTCTAGCTTTAAGGGTGAGGAGTCTTTGGTTAGCTACCATTGGTGGAAGTCTATGGACCAAAGTGTTACAGGCCAAAATATTTAAAAAGATTTCTTCAATTCAATGGATTCGGTGTAGTAAAAAGTCCCAGAAAAGTGTCTCAAATTTTTGGTATGATCTCATTGATGCATTTGAGTTGTTTGGGAACTGGCTTTCCTAGGTTCCTTGATCTAGAAGATCTATTTGTTTGGGGGAATATCCCATTTTTGGGGGTCCGAAAAAGTTCAAGCTCTTTGGGGATCTGATATTCTTCCTGCACTCAAATGGTTACTTCTCCCTAAATCACGTTTCTAAGTATTCATCTCATGTTGGATTCTCGTAGGGATGGATTTCAGCTCGTCAACTGGGGCTTTATGGTAGGTTGGCGTTGGAATGATATGATTAGCATCGACCTGCAAAAGGGTTTTATCACTCTCGATGATGCCCATTGATCTCAAAATATTCAGGATCTTTTTAACCATTAATTTGCATGTGAGATTGATATGTTAATTACTCATAAACATGCTTAAAATATTAAAAAATTTAATGCTTAAATCAATCACATAAGCAAATTAAAGAGATATGCAAACCATAAAATGAAGACAACATCTGATAACGAAGATCACCCCTTTTGAGCCACTTCCAATGGGACAGTCGGTCTTATTAAGTCTCCAAAAAAAGTTTTAGTAATTTCTGAAATAGAAGCTAGAAATCACCCCAAATATCACCTTAACGTTATGTCGTTCTGGAGCAGAAACAAACTTCAACAACAACTTCAGAATGAGATTTTGATTCTTTGAAGTGTAGACATGGGTATACTTCGATGTAGCTGAAGGTTTATGTGAACACTTTTTTTACATATATCCTGGATGCAAAAATGGAAGCTATATTCAAATTCCTTGCAAACAACCAAGTCTTTTTAGTATAAACTCGATATAGTTCTGAGCTAGAGTTTGGGATGCCCCCTCTGGCACAATCTTCAAAACTGCCATTGTTCAGTACAGTGCATACGACCTTGAATTGCATTCAATTTGAAAGTGTCTCGAGATATGTGTAAAGAGAAAAAACACCTCGAGATGTGTGCAAAACCACCTCGATCTATGTGCTAAGACCTTGTCTTGAACTCTGTGCAAATCTTTTTGTCTCATCTTGAAATCTGTGCTTGGTTTTATAGGTCGTGGGAAACTAACTGTGATCGGAATTTAATGGGCTGAAGTTAAAAGAATTAAATTTTAAATTGTTACAACAAAGGTTTGTTGGGCTATTGGCTAAAGCTTAGGAGTATTATATGAGATGTTGTGGGTTCAAATCCCACAAACCTCTCCACTATATACACATATTACATATAATTATATATTGTTAAGATATTTAACCAATATTTTTTAACCTTAATCTTTCATGAACATTTCTTGGTTTCCATGTGGCAGCTTACTATTGTCCCACATGGCTGCCACATGTCAATTATCCATTGTGCCCTGTCACCATCTGCCATCTCATCATATGCTATGTGGCACATATGTAGTGGTTTGACTAGATCCCAAATCGTACATTTCGGGCTGACACATGTCATACTCTCATGTTGCCATGTCACCGTAATTTACATCAACATGACATCATCTCTGTCCAGTCAGTTGTACGATCATGCCACATGACAGGCCCACATGATGCCATGTGGCACCGAATTTTTTCATTTTTCTATGTTTTGCCAAAATTTCAGAATGTAATAACTTTCACATACATACTCCATTTTGCACGAAACAAACGTCGCTTGAAATATATCAATGAGCTCTACGCATCCATACCATTATTTTCAGCATTAAATACTTTAAAATTTGGTCATTTTGGAAGATCCTCCTGAAATCAAACCTCCCCACTGGAGGGTTTTTGGACCACCAAAAGCATAAATTAGTTAGAAAAAAGTGAGGACACCATGGCCCACTTGAACTATGTCCACCGTCCAACCTCCTCGGTTTAGAATCATTTGGTTCATCATCACAAAGACAAAAACAACCATTATGTTGTTAACAAACTTATTCGTTCTATCATCCTTACATAAATCTATATTCATTGTCACAACTACCATTGTAATATCCCGATTTTGACCCCAAATTGCATTAAAATTGTATATGATGTAAATACCATTATTAAATCATGGCGAGGAGCTAAAGGCCAAGGCCCCGCCATCGATTTAGTGTTTTATGTATCGACAGTTAAAATCGATACCTATGGTTCTTGTGCTATCCAAACACAATATAAATTGAGACATCATGTAAATATGCAATTTAATAAAATACCCACAACTAGCTATTCAATGCAACATGAGACAGGGACACGATTTCACAAGGAATAGGTACCCAATCATTCATTTCTTCCAGAAGTTGGTTGAGGCAGTTAATGCATTGGGAATGGAAGAGTATGGTAGTCAATTTTATATTGGGGCAAGCCATCAATCTCGAAAATCGTGTTTTGCTTATTGGGAAAGTAAATACCAAGAAATTTATTCCCATTCCATTCCTCATTCACATTTTTCATTTCCTCACACAACTGGAGCAAGCTAGGCGTTTTCCTTCATGTTTTTTCTGTTGTTTTCCACATCTATCCATGTTGGGAAATCTGTTTTTGTATTGCACAATGGCTTAGAAGCAGAGATTCACGATTTGGGGGTTTATAGAGGTCGTTTTTTCTCCCATAATGCCCATAGATGTTTTCTAAATTCAAATTCATGATTTGGGGGTTTGTAGAGGTCATTTTTGCCCAAAATCGTGTTCTGAAATCGAATTGCTCACCCAGGGTTGATTTCCCCATCTTCATTTTTGTTTTTGGTTTCCAAAACGTTTTCCTTCATGCCCAACATTTGTATTTTTGTTGTTATGTGCACCCTCATTTTGGTCTATAAGACCTAGGAGTGGAAGAGGCCCAGAATTGGCTTGATAAACCTAGTGAAGTGAGGAACCTCACAAAAAGATCAAGAGGGGATGGCTAATCTTCTATGCACACCCTAAAGAGCACTGGGAGGGAAGGTATGGCCTAAGGGACTGTGTAGCAACGAAGGGAATACTCCCTTGTGTTGGGTGTGTAGGTATTATGGAGGCCAAGCTAATAGATCTTTTGTAGGTGTCCATATTTATGTGGTTGATCTCACTAGCTTAACAATTCATCCTTTCCACTGCCTTAGCAGCCTGATAAACCCAACTGTATATTAGCTTGGATGAACCTTGGTGTGTATTTGGCTATGTGTGAGCCTGTTGTCGTTCGGGTACACAGGGTACTCCCAAAAGACCGAACACCTTGAGCAACCACTTCACACAAATAGATCACAGATCAACACACCGATGTTTGTCACGTGGTTACAACCCTCGAGAGGGAAACAGTCCACGGCCCTAGCCAAATAGCTACTTGGAGCAATTTATTATGCAAAAGAAAGAAAGTTACATGAGCTTCTCATAATCGATCAACTAGCCAAGGACCCTCTATGCTCTTTAAATAGAGATCATAGACCAATCGGGTGTTAAGCCATAGATTAATGGTAGGTATGATCTAAGAGAAGTTGAACTGTCGGATCACTCTATGTCTAGAACATATAGTGACCGTCGGATTAGAATATTTACAAATGCATACTAATGCATACTAAAGAAACACACTTTTACCTAACGGATATATTACACAAGTTGATCTTAACTAACTCCTAAGTGTCTAAATATCCTAACATCCCCCTTTAAGAACAACTTGGGATAGGATTGAAGGATTTGCAAAAGTGACACTATTAGGAGAAGGAAGGACGAATTAGATCCTATCCCCCCTTAAGGACACATTCCTGAACTCCTAACATAGACCAAAGTTTAGAAAAATTCGCTTCTATAAGAGACTTGGTGAAGATGTCTGCAGCTTGATCATCTGTAGGGCAATAGAGAACTTCAATAACACTATCATGAACAAGATTTCTGATGAAGTGCATGTGTAGCTCAATGTGTTTGCTGCACTGATGTAGAACTGGATCTTTGGCAAGCTTGATGGCACTTTGATTGTCGCACCAAAGTGGAGTAGGCTGCTGCTGCTCGAATCCAAACTCTGAAAGGATATGACAAAGCCATAAAGCTTCCTGACTGGCATTAACTGGGGCTTGATATTCTGCTTCTGCTGAAGAAAGAGCAAGTACAGGTTGTTTCTTACAAGCCCAAGTGACAGGTCCAGATCCTAGACTGAAAACATAACCTGCAGTAGACTTTCGATCATCAAGATCGTTGGCCCAATCTGAATCAGTGAAACCAACCAACAAAGGTTTCCCCCCTGTACTGTAATGAATCCCAAACTGAATTGTACCTCGAATATATCGAAGTATTGTTTTTGCTGCTTTCCAGTGACTTTCATGAGGAGTTTGCATATAATGGGCAACACGACCAACGACAAAGGAATGGTCAGGATGGGAATGAGTCAAGTATAAAAGACTACCAACAAGTTGATGATACAAGGCGA
>LPNX010500855.1:4072-97440 GCA_001517045.1 Pseudotsuga menziesii | reverse complement strand
ATTCTTCATCCATAGCTGCATCCCAATCTGGATTTCCTGAAGCTTCTGCAAAAGTTTATGGATCATGATTCTCGGAAACTTGAGCCAAAAGAGAAGAGGTTCGCTGAAACTGAGAACGTGTTCGACGTTGATCTCTAGGATCATCGGCAAGATCACCAGCTGCTTCACATGTTGAACGGACCCATCGAGGAAGTATTGGTGCTGGTGCAATTGGAGGAACATGAGCAGGCGAAGGTGGATTTTCATCCTCACTGTCATCATCAGAAACTGGAGTTGGAAACATGTCAAGGAAGTTGGAAGAAGAAGAAGAAGAAGAAGGCACAATCGTCGAATCAGGCTCACAAGCCAAAGATGGCACACCCGCCAAGTTAGGCTCGCAGGTCAAGAGATTTTCATCAAATTTAACATCTCTTCTAATGATTATATCATGAGAATGTGGCTGAAGAAGTCTATAACCTTTTACATCTTCAGAATATCCAACAAATATGCACTTTTCACTTTTAGGCTGCAATGCTTTCTGTTTTTCATCCGCAATGTGAGCCCATGTTTCACAACCAAACACACGAAAGTGACTTACATCTGGTTTAATTTTACTCCATGCTTCTTCCGGTGTTATACCCTGTAAAACTTTAGCGGGTGTACAATTAACTATGTAATTTGCACAATTTATGGCCTCAGCCCAATATTGAAGACTTAGTCCCTTAGATTGGATCATACAATTAGGCATTTCTTTTAAAGTGCGGTTCTTCCATTCAGCTACACCATTTTGTTGGGGTGTATATGGAACAGTGTGCTGTTGTTGGATTCCCTGTTCAGATCTTAATAATTTGATGACCAGATTATTTTTCAACAAGGGCATTGTACGCCAAGAACATGTTAAATACTTCGCTCTTAAGTTTTAGTAAGTAAACCCAAGTGCATCTAGAGTAGTCATTAATGAAAGTTAAGAAATATTTGAAACCAGAAAAGGAAGCAGATGGAAGAGGGCCACACAAGTCACTATGCACAAGCTCCAAGGGAACTGAGGCGTGCCAAGAGGCACGTTTGTCAAAACTGTCCCGATGATGTTTTTCGAGTACACAACCAGAACAAACACCATCCTTGCATGATACCAATGGAATACCAGTCACCATAATGTCTTTACATAGTTGTTGCAGTGAGCGATAATTTAAGTGACCAAATCGCTCATGCCAAAGTTTGCTCAAGTTATCACTATGAGCAACAAAAACTGAAGGAAAAGGTGATGACCCAAAGTTGTTAAATTTGTACAACCTGGTAATATCATCAATTGTTCCAGCAGTAAGGATATTTTAAGGATTTTTAAAATCCTTGATTACAACTTGGTGAGGTGTAAACGTCACAGTTTTACCTTCACCTGAATGAGTAATTTGATAGACTGATAACAAATTGCAGGATTTTTTTGGAACACATAGTACATCACTGAAATGACCATTTTCTACTGAAACTCTTCTAGATCCTACAACACTTAGAGATCTATCATCACCAACAAATATTTGTTTGGTGTTACATTCATGCATAGTAGAAAAGATGGCTTTATCCTTAGCCATATGATAAGATGCTCCAAAATCAATGAGCCATTCAATTGAAGTAGAAGAAGAAGATGCAATATAATAGTAACCAGAAGCACAAAGTGCATGTCCATGAAGGGTCGATTCTGAAGACGAATTTAGGCTGATGTGGTGCTTATTCATTGTTGCTTCCAAGGATGTCATCTTCTTAAAACACTTAGATTCATCATGATTATCTTTCCCACAAAAATTGCAATGACGCTCAGTCTTCTTTCCTTTTTGCTTGGATCCTTTGTCATTTTTTAAAGAAGGAGCCGACTGAGAGGGTTTGAGACCCTTGTTGTTTTGCATATTATTACGAAAATTCTGTTTCTTGGGAAGGTTGAACTTTTCTTTCTGTTGGGACAATAAGGCTTTCCCAGATGTATCTACATTGTTAATTATTCCAAGATGAATGATCTTATCTTGCTCTCTAATTAAGGAATCACAAAAGGATTCAAGGCTAAGCTCTTGATAGCTAGTTGCAGTCAAGAATTCTTTCATGGAGTATAGTGTAGATACAAAAACATAATATGTAGATCCAAGTTTTGAAAGAATATGATAAATACATTGTTTATCTTCTTTCTTAATATTGCATTCTGCACATAATAATCTAAGATTTTTATACTTAGATAAATAGTCTTGAATGCATGAAAAATCATTTGGATTCAAGAAAAGAAACTCATTCTCAAGTTGATGACCCCAAATTTCATTGTGTTTACCAAACACAGATTACAACTTTTTCCAAGCGAGATTAGGTTCATCAATTCTAGATATGTGGAATCGCTAATTAGTAGAGATTGACATCCCAATCAATCCATGAGCTTCATCACATCTATTTGCCCATTTAATTTTCTTATCATCATCAGTGGGTTCTATTTCTTTCCTTGAGGTTATCCTGAAAAGTTCCCTACTTCACAGAACATCCTCCATACAAGATTTCCATGAGAAATAGTTAGAACTTGTAAGCATAATATCACAAGGGGCATCCATACTATAAAATAATGGCTGAAAGAACAGAAACTAACTATCTGGATGCAAAGAGCTCAAAAAGATATGCGGTTTTAAAAAAACGACACTTAAAACTGATTCTGGATGATGAAGTTATGCTTGATCAAAGAAAATGTTGAAGATGTCTCCAATAGTGACGTGGCAGATATTAACTTGACCAACTAAAAAAAGAAGCCCCCTCTTTCCAAGATCAACCTTTGACAATCACTTTTACAATAAAGTTGCTTTGAAGTGAATCACTTTTGTAGAATAAGTGATATTCACTTTTACAATAATGTGACTTTTAAATAGTGGGGCAATAAATTAAAAGACTTAAGTGACTTATTTTTATTTTATTTTATTTATGTGAGATGCACTTTTACAATAAAATAACTTGAAAATAGAAATTGCATGCACTAAAAAGTAGCTTAATAAGACTTGAACTCAATACCTATTAAGTAATAAAGCAACTTTGGACCAAGTGAGCTAAGTTTAAAATGTACGTAAAAAAATGGAAAGAGGAAGGGGCCTTTTTTTTTTTACTCTTCTCTCTCGTTCTCCGTGCTTGCTTTCTTTTCCTGCAAATCACAAAAAAATTGAAAAACAAAAACAATTTTTTTTTTCCACACAATGGGGTTAGATCTTGGTTAGCTTACCCGGAAAGTCTACGTTTTCAAGTTTTCTCGTTGTTTCTTATTTGCCGTGATCACACAAGGTGCACGGCAAAGAGCATACGTAGCCGAAAAGACAAGAAAAAAAAAATTCCCTTACTATTTCTGATTCACCGCGATCGCGCAAGGTGCATGACAAAGAGCATACGCAGTCAGGGAAGGCAACAATCCAAGACTGAAACAAAAGATATCTAATAATAAAGTGATAAAATATGAGAGATTAAAAAAAAACAAATCTGTCACTGTAACATTATACCTTCAGATTTGCCGAAAT
Organism: Pseudotsuga menziesii; assembly: GCA_001517045.1. NCBI lineage: Eukaryota > Viridiplantae > Streptophyta > Pinopsida > Pinales > Pinaceae > Pseudotsuga > Pseudotsuga menziesii. Next base: position 93,937 of record LPNX010500855.1, on the reverse strand, counting down.
TGGTGTTTCTGAAGCAAACGGAAACGATTTTCAGTGAAATGAAAACTATTTCCTAATGGAAACGACACTCCGGACGCAATGGAACAGCTTCCACAGGCCAAAAATGCATAGAAAATCCAGAACCAGAAACCCTTTCAAAGTTTCGGCAACACCGGTTCCAGATCTTGATCAAAATCGAAAGCGACTCTTCATAAAAGCTCGGATACTATGTTCGGGTACACAGGGTAATCCCAAAAGACCGAACACCTTGAGCAATCGCTTCACACAAATAGATCACAGATCAACACACCGATGTTTGTCACGTGGTTAAAACCCTCGAGAGGGAAACAATCCATGGCCCTAGCCAAATAGCTACTTGGAGCAATTTATTATGCAAAAGAAAAAAAGTTACATGAGCTTCTCATAATCGATCAACTAGCCAAGGACCATCTATGCTCTTTAAATAGAGATCATAGACCAATCGGGTGTTAAGCCACGTATCAATAGTAGGTATGATCTAAGATAAGTTGAACCGTTGGATCACTCTATGTCTAGAACATATCGTGACCGTCCGATTAAAATATTTACAAATGCATACTAAAGAAACACACTTTTACCTAATGGATATATTACACAAGTTGATCTTAACTAACTCCTAAGTGTCTAAATATCCTAACAGTTGTTCCCCTTTTCCTTGTGGAAATCATGCCTGACTCAGGGGTGGCAGTTGTGATGAGAGATTAATGAGCACAACTGGCCTATGGTTGGGTGGAACGTTGCATCGACATACCTAGTTGCAAGGCAATTAAATTTCAAGATAAGTGATCTTGTGTATAAATTCTTCCATTTATTTTTTTAATGAATTATTACGAACTGTTATGAATGTATTGAAAGATATTTGCTTCCGTTGTATTTGCATTTGTTATACATCTACATATGTTTTTACTTTCAATGCATTATTGTTTATGTTCATGGGGATAGATGCCCAGTTATGATGGCAGTAACGCATCAGTTGCGTCCTCTCCTCTGTGAGGGAGGGGACGTGACAGTGTGGTATTAGAGCTATGGGTTGCAACATTAGGTTTAAATGGGCCAAGTTGAATAGTTGGAGAGGTAAGAGCATCCTCTTTTGAACACTGGTCAGCAGAGCAAAACAAAAAAAATTCAAAAAAATTTCTAAGAGTTTGAAAATTTGCATGTCGAAAAGATTTATTGAGTTTGCCGATGTATGTCGAAAAAATTTGGCTAGTTTTTCGACACATTAGAAGAAACTAGTGAGTTTTCCGACAAAGAAAAAAAAATCATTTTTTTCTAAGTGTAGACATGTCAGAAAAACTTGGGGAGTTTCGGTAATACATGTCGGAAGAAATGGGCGAGTTTTGCCGATACATGTCGGAAAAACTTGGCGAGTTTCGCCGATACATCTCAGCAAGATTTTCCGAGATCACTGCATAACATAAAAAATTTCTAAGTGTTGAATTTTCTATGTTGGTTGAGTTGGCCGAGTTGTACCAACGAGATTGCAATGATAAGCGTCAGCGTGAAAGGATGAGTTTCGCCAATGTCAGAGAAAATAATTTTTTTTTCATAAATTTTTCTATAGACATGTCGACAAAACTTGGCGAGTTTTGTCGATACATCGACAAGTTAAGTTGAGTTTGCCAACACATGTTGGAGGAAATGGGTGAGTTTCGACAATGTCAGAAAGAAAGAAAGAAAAATTTCTAAGTGTTTTTGAAAACTTTTATGTCTAAAAAACTTGGCCAGTTTCCGATACGTTGGAAGAAACCGACGAGTTTGTTGAGACATGTCGCAAGAAATTGGTGAGTTTGTCGAGAAAGAAAGAAAAAATTACAAAAATTTTCGAAGTGTTTGAAATTTCCATGTCGAAAGAAATAGTTGAGTTTTGCCGATACATTGGATAAACTTTGTGAGTTTTTCCGATACATTGGATATTCTTGGCCAGTTTTGTCGACACATCGGAAGAAAAAACTGAGTTTTGTCGACACGTCGGAAGGAAAAGTTGAGTTTTGTTGATCAACGCAAAAACGTCAATTGCGGCAATACATGTAGGAAAAACTCGATGAGTTTTGCCGATACGTAGAAAGAAAAAAGATGAGTTGTGGTGACACGTTGGAGAGAATCGATGTGTTCGCTAATCGATGGAAAAAATGAAAAATTCGTCGAAACAAAGAATTTTAATATTTTTTTCTGTGGGATTTGCAAGTGCCAAAGAATGGGAAAATAGCCATGAACTTATGCGCCAGATTCCGCGAAATCAAAATATTTACAAAAAAAAAACAGGATGTTGCCCTCGATTCGTCGTGCAGAGCCACAAGGGGGCAAGCCCCCTTGACCCCCATCGTCCCCTTGAGACAATCGTTGATTATGAGAAAAGTCCATGTTTTGACAAGTTCTCAATATAGGATTTTTAGAATAGTTTTGACATGTTTTGCAGAATCATAGTCACATCAAAGGCAACATTCCACATAGTGCAGTTTAGAAAATTTGGTCGTGCTTGGGATAAGAAAATCAACATCATGAATGATGCACAAGATCCCTATGAGCCCGAGGCAGATGCCACGAGAGAGAACATGTAGGTTGAGAATGCTAAAACATAATCCAATGGGAGAAGAAATCAAGGGACTCCCCCAGATATTGCAATCGCCATGGGGAGCCTAAGGATGGAAATGCAAAGTTGCAGCGAAGATAATGAAAGGATGATTAAAGCTCACGAAGAACAAAATCAGCTGAATACAACTATGCTACAGAGTTTGATAGACATCCAAAGGCGAATAAACTCTGAGCATTGGATAACAAATCCAGAAGGGATTAGGAGTAGTTCAAGGAGAAATTCCCGCAAGAGGTCCAATAGCTCAAGAAGGGTTTCTAGAGATAGAACATATACTCCAAAAATATCTTCTTGTGGATCATCTGAATCTAAAGAATCCAGTGGTGGTTCAAGCTTTTCATCTCACATGATTAAGAAGAAGAGGCATTACAAGAACAATTCCTATGGGGAATTTAAGAAGGCAAATCCTCCTACATTTGGTGGTGAGGTAAAATCTGTTCAAGAAGCTGAAGCTTGGATTCTTGGGATGAGATAGTATTTCCAATTCCAAGACTACTCTGGAAATATGAAGGTAAGGGTATCCATATTCAACTTAAATGGAAGAGCATCTATATGGTGGGAGTACCTCAAACAAGTGAAAAAGATTGATGGGAGACAAGCCGAGAGATTTAAAGGAGCCAAGAGAACCACTTCAATGTTGGGGATGTGGAGGAGACCATATGCTTAGGAACTGTCTGCATCAGAATGGGAATGTAATTCAAGTTCACAACATCCAAGGATATGAAACTGCGGGTCAAATAGCGAGGACCATCCCTATAATCTATGCAGCACTAGAGGATTTCCAGGCAGATCATCAATCAACTATGGTTGAAGTTGAAGGTAACATTGATAAGCAATCTGTTTCTATTTTGATTGACCCTGGATCTACTTACAGTTATATCACTCCTAAAATTGTTGAGATTCGTGCTTTTAAGAAGTTAAAGCATAGCAAATCATGATTAGTTCAACTAGCCATTGGAACCAAGAGAAAAGTTGGTGAAATTGTAGATAAATGTCCATTAGATATGGATGGGCTATTCACTTATGCAAACATGAATATCCTACCACTTGCTTCCTATGATATTCTCATTGGAATGGACTAGTTAGAAGCATACAAGGTTAAACTTGACTGCTACAACAAGACGTTTGAATGCACGGATGAAGAAGGAAACCCAAGGGTTGTAGGAGGAATTCCAAAGGTGATTTCTATTAGGTAGGTTTTAACAATGCAGTTGAAGAAGTTCTGTAGGAAACGTTGTGGATTGTATGCAACCAATGTTTTGGAGGCAATGGAAAATGAAACTCCTAAGTTGGAGGACCATCATGTATTGCAAGAATTCACAGATGTTTTCCCTGATGAGATTCCAGGAATTCCTCCAAAGAGAGACGTTGGTTTTACAATTGAACTTGTACCCGGAGTCGCACCAGTGTCCAAGACACCCTACAATATGAGCAAATTAGAATTGCTAGAGCTAAAAATGCAGTTACAAGAGTTGTTGGAAAAGAAATATATTGGACCAAGTGTATCCCCGTGGGGAGCACCGACTCTTTTTGTGAGAAAGAAAGATGAGACACTCATGTTATGTATTGACTACAGGAAGTTGAACAAATTTACTGTGAAGAATAAATACACATTACCTTGAATTGATGACATTTTTTAATCAAATGAGAGGAGCAACTGTATTTTCAAAAATTGACTTTAGGTCTGGTTACCATCAGGTAAGAATCAAAGAGGAAGATATTCATAAGAAAACATTTAGAACAAGGTACGAGCACTATGAGTTTGTGGTGCTACCATTTGGTCCCACAAATGCACCAGCTACATTCATGTGTCTCATGAATAGTGTTTTTAGCAAGTATATGGACACGTTTGTTCTTGTCTTCCTAGATTACATTCTTATTTATTCTAAGAATGAAGAAGAGCATGAAGAACATTTGAGAATGGCATTGCAATTGCTAAGTGAGCATAAACTGTATGAAAAGTAGAGCAAATGTGACTTTTATAAAGATAAAATTCATTATTTGGGTCACATTATTTCAAACAAAGGAATATCTGTGGACCTTGAGAAGGTTGATGCCATTATGAATTGGCCAACTCCAAGAAATGTGACAGATGTGAGATCCTTTATGGGACTTGTCGGGTACTACAGGAGCTTCATTGAAGGATTCTCCAAGGTCACACATTCAATCACTTCCTTGCAAAAGAAGGGGATAAAGTCTGAATGGACACCAAGATGTGAGGAAAGCTTTCAACGGTTGAAGAATATTCTTACGAGTGCACCAATTTTGAAAATTGCAGACCTAGAAAAATACTTTGTGGTGTGTACCAATGCATGCAATCAAGGACTTGGAGGAGTTCTTCTGAAAGACAACCACGTGGTATGCTATGAGTCAATAAAGTTGAAGGAGCATGAGAAGAACTATGCTACTCATGATTTAGAACTTGTAGCCATAGTACATGCTCTAAATATGTGGAGACATTACTTAATGGGAATGAAATTTGAGCTAAGGACGGACCATTGTGGTCTGATATACTTGTTTGATCAACCGAACTGTAAATGCTAGGAAATCTAGATGGTTGGAATCTTTGTGTGAATTTGATTTTGAAATCAAACACATAAAAGGAAAAGAAAACAAGGTGGTTGATGCACTCAACAAAAAGGTACATGAAATGCATGTGGCATCTCTTAGTACTTGCCAACCAGATTTGAGGAAAAAAATTATTAACCATATTGCCGAGGATGAAGTGTACATCTATATAAAGGACAAGTTGCAGCAGAAAAACCTTGAAAGGAAGTACGAAGGATATAAATTGGAAGGAGACGAATTTCTTACTTATAAGAGTAGAATTTACATTCCAAAAGTGGCAGAATTGAGGAGGACTGTTATGGATGAGATACATCAAACTCCATATTCTGGTCACCTAGGATATCAGAAAACAATTGCTACAGTCAGAAAGTAGTATTTTTGTCCGGGGATGAAAAAAGGACATTGTTGAGTATATTTCTAAGTGCATGAAGTGTCAGCAGGTGAAGGTTGAACATCAACACCCAACAGGTTTATTGCAACATTTTCCAATCCCAGAAGGAAAATTGGAGGTCATTTCGATGGATTTTATTACAGGATTTCCAATGACTATGAGACAACATGGTTCTTGCATGGTTGTGGTGGACAAGTTAACAAAGGCATCGCATTTTATACCAGTAAAGTCCACATATAAAGCCGATGCCATTGCAAAAATTTTCATGAAGAAATTTTTTAGATTGCATGGATTGCCTAAGGCAATAATTTCTGACAGGGATACCAAATTTACTTCAAATTTTTGGAAGGGTCTTTTTGCAGACTTGGGTACAAAGCTGAACTTTAGCACCCCCTACCATCCGCAAACCAATGGAAAAACATAGAGAGTAAATTAGGTGCTTGAAGACATGTTTCACATGTATGTAATGGACAAACCATCGAAGTGGGAGGATTATTTACACTTGGTAGAGTTTACATATAATAACGAGCAGCAAGTATCACTAGGAATGAGTCCATATGAGGCTTTATATGGAAGAAGATGTAGGACACCAGTGACTTGGGATAATCCAATGAATAGAATTATGCTTGGTCTAGAATTGCTTAAGGAAATGGAACAAGAGGTTGCAAAGATCAAGAAGAACTTGAAAGCAATCCAAGATAGACAAAAGAGCTATGCATATAATCATAGAGTGCATAGGGAGTTCAATGTTGGGGATCATGTTTATCTTAGAGTGAGGCCAAGGAAGAGTTCCTTGAAGCTTAAGAGTTGTGCCAAGCTATACCTAGATATTGTGGGCCATTTGAGGTGCTTAGAAGAATAGGGCCAGTTGCATATAGACTTGCATTGCTTGCTAGCACTAGGGCTCATAATGTTTTTCATGTTTCTTTGCTTAAGATATATGTACATGATCCTAACCATGTGCTTAATTGGAATGCGATTCAGGTGGAGCCCGGAGGAGAGTTCCAAACCGAGACATTGCGCATCGTAGACAAGGAGGTAATAGTGCTCCAGAACCAGGCCATTGGACAGGTAAAGGTGCAATGGAAGCACTACGGTCATGATGAGGCTACATGGGAGCTGGAGGATTCCATGAGAGTGGCACATCCATTTTTGTTCAATTTTGTAGAGCACTAAGGACAATGCTAATGTAAGGGGGAGGGGAATGTAATATCTCAAATTTGACCCCAAATTGCATTAAAATTGTATATGATGTAAATACCATTATTAAATCATGGTGAGGAGCTAAAGGCCAAGGCCTCGCCATCGATTTAGCGTTTTATGTATCGACAGTTAAGATCGATACCTATGGTTCTGGTGCTAGCCAGGTACATTATAAATTGAGAGATCATGTAAATATGCAATTTAATAAAATACCCACAACTAGCTATGCAATGCAACAAGAGATGGGGGCATGATTTCACAAGGAATAGGGAGGGAAATTATTCAAACCCTTGAGCCAATATTGTTAAGTCAAATGTCAATGGGAGAACACATAAACTCTCAACTACCCATTTTGTCTTATGCACCCAATCATTTATTTCTTTCAAAAGTTGGTTGAGGCGGTTAATGCATTGGGAATGGAAGAGTATGGCAATCAATTTCGTATTCAGGCAAGCCATCAATTTGGAAAATCGTGTTTTGTGTATTGGGCAAGCAAATACCCAAAAATGCATGCCAATTCCATTCCTCATTCACGTTTTTCATTTCCTCATGTAGCTGGAGCAAGTTGGGTGTTTTCCTTCACATTTGTCTATTGTTTTCCTCATCTATCCATGTTGGGAAATCTGTTTTTGTATTGCATAGTGGCTAAGAAGCAGAGATTCACGATTTGGGGCTTTATACAGGGCATTTTTTCACCCGTAATTCCCATAGATGTTTTCTGAATTCAAATTCATGATTTGGGGGTTTGTAGAGGTCGTTTTTACCCAAAATCGTGTTTTGAAATTGAATTACTCACCCAAGGTTGATTTCTCCATCTTCATTTTCGTTTTTGGTTTCCAAAACGTTTTTATTCATGCCCAACATTTGTATTTTTGTTGTTATGTGTACCCTTGTTTTGGTTTGTAAGACCTAGGAGTGGAAGAGGCCCAGAATTGGCTTGATAAACCTAGTGAAGTGAGGAACCTCACAAAAGATCAAGAGGGGATGGCTAATCTTCTATGCACACCTTGAAGAGAACTGAAAGGGAAGGTAATGCCTAAGGGACCGTGTAGCAGTGAAGGAAATACTTCCTTGTGTTGGGTGTGTAGGAATTGTGGAAGCCAAGCTAGATAGATCTTGTGCAGGTGTTCATAGCTCCGTGGTTGAACTCACTAGCTTAGCAATTTATCATTTTCACTGCCTTAGCAGCCTGATAAACCCAACTGTAGATTGGATTGGCAGAAACTTGGTGTGTATTTGGCTATGTGTGAGCATGTTGTTCCCCTTTTCCTTGTGGAAATCATGCCCAGCTCGAGGGTGGCAGTTGTGTTGAGAAATTGATGAGCACAACGCGAGACAACTAAATTTCAAGATAAGTGCTCTCTTGTATAAATCCTGCAATGTATTTGTTTAATGAATTATTATGAACTATTATTAATGTATTGAAATATATTTGCTTCCTTTGTATTTGCATTTGTTATACATATGCATATGTTTTTACTTTCAATGCATTATTGTTTATGTTCATGAGGACAGATGCCCAGTTATGATGGCAACAACGTAGCAGTCGCATCCTCTCCTCGGCGAGGGAAGGGAGTGGACGTGACAACCATCCAAACATAAATGAATAGTAACAAAAGTAGACATAAAACTGGACATGCAGATGTCAAATAAAATGAAAGCTTGTTTCTCTTTACAAAAGCAGTAACGACTAATGGATCTCTTTCCCTCTAATCCAATATGTTTTCAAGCTCCAATCACCCATGTTGTTCTTGTGGTATATCCTATAACATCTTATTAGTATTGGCATGTACTAATTTTTTTCTAAGACCACAATCTTTAACTGTCAGAAGAGATAAGCCTTTACTTGCATTTACTAACATCTTCATCTGTTCTGTAGCAACAATGGATAAATCATTTTTCATCTTATGAGCTCTTGCAATGTATGTGATCATGTTCTTAAAGAAATGATACATAGTATGTTCTCTTAAGAACATGGCTTTTTTATCAAACAAATATGGACTACCCAACACAATCCCACAGATGTCCAAAGAGACTGCATCCAGTACAACCTCATATACAAAACCAACAGTGATGGTAAACTTCAAATTACATTGATGAGACACATTAAATTTTGAATCTTCACATACCCAACCCAAAGGATATGGCTTAGAATGAGGCTTCATCTCTAATCCCAAATATCTATCCACTTGTTCATAAATGAGATTCACTTGAGACCCACTATCAATAAGTGTGTCTATTTTGCTATGTTTAGAAATCACTCGTATGTGAAATAACTCAGTAGAAGCAAATGAACTACAACCAATAGTAGCGGTTTTAACTTTAAAACCCATGGCTATCACCTTGGATTCATCACCGGATTTAGATCCAAGATCATATCGAATAGTAGTAGTGGTCTTCTTCTTACCTCTTTTATGTTGAGCCCACTTCAGTTTTAGATCCAGATGTAGCTTCCAACAATGTTCTTCATTATGCCCATCTTTTTGGCAATGCAGGCACGAAAGCTTTGCATCCCCTTTCTTCACGGTAGCTGTATGCTTGCTCTTCCCTTTTGCCTTGCCTTCTTTTGATTGACTGGATTCAACTGAAGAAAAGTTAGCATGAGCTCTCTTCCCTTTGGATTCAATGTGCATAGCTTGCACACATACCTCATCAAGGCCTGTACGATTAAACATAAGTATAGTATGACGTAAATAAATATGTAATCCTCCATTAAACTTGAGAAGAGTTTCTTGAGTGTATAGAGGTATACCAATATCAAAGCTCTCTTTTTGAATTCCTGAGTATACTCTTGTACATTTTTGACCTTTATCTTGCCTTAAGTTTTGTCAATCCACCATGGTTTGTTGTATGTAGCATAATGGACAAAATTGTTTTTTAACGCAACAGTAAATTCATACCAGGAAGAAATAATTTTACCTTTTGTAAGGAGGTCTTCCCGTGTCTTACTCTCCCACCAGATGAGTGTGGTGCCTCCAAGACGAAGAGTAGTCAACTGGATCTTTATTTTATCATCTGCAAGCATCTAAATCCTGCAATACACCTCAATCTGCCTGATCCAATCATCTAGCTTTTCTGCGTTAAGCTCACCATTATATGTAGGCAAATCAAACTTAATATCAAGTTTCAAATAAGGTAAATCAAATTTAGCCCTCTCAGGTTGTTTCTTTGGATTTGAAGAAGTGGTATTGGAGCTTTCAGAAGAAGAAAAAGATGGAGAAGGTTAAGAAGGGTTTTTTCCTTTTCTCAAAGCATTATCCTTTGCTTGCTCCTTCTTCGTCTTCTTCTTTTCCAATCTCTCTTGATAATATGCAAACAACTTTTCTACTCTATTTTCCATTTGATAGAAAGCCTTACGAAAGTCCTTCTCATCTTCTTCTTGGTATTCTTCATCCACCATTTTCTTTCTTCAACGTGCACGTCCAATCTTGGGATTAAATGCCTCAAGCACACCTTCACCTCGCTTAAGCCTTGATCTTGTTAACATTCACAAACTCACAATGCAATGGTTAAGTTTCTCTGATACCAAACTTGATATGAAAATATTCAGGATCTTTTTAACCATTAATTTGCATGTAAAATTTATATATTAATTACTCATAAACAAACTTAAAAGATTAAAATTTTAATGCTTAAATCAATCACATAAAAAAATAAAAGAGACATGCAAACCATAAAATGAAGACAACAACTGATAACAGAGTTCACCCCTCCTGGGCCACGTCTTCGGGCCACTTCTAATGGGAAGACAGATCTTAATAAGTCTTCAAAAAATGCTTTAGCAATTTCCAAAATAGAAGCTAGAAATCAACCCAAATATCGCCTTAAAGTTCTGTTGTTCTAGAGCAAAAACAGACTTCAACAACAGCTTTAAAATAAAATTTTGTTTCTTTGAAGTGTATACATGGGTATACTCCAATGTAGCCGAATGGTTTTGTGAGCACTTTTTTGACAGAGAGCCTAGATGCAAAAACAGACGCTGTATTCCGAATCCTTGCAAAAAACCAAGTGTTTTGAGTATAAACTCGTTACAGTTCTGAACTAGAGTTTGGGATGCCCCCTCTGGCACAATCTCCAAAATTGCCACTGTTCTGTACAGTGTATGACCTTGAATTGCATGCAATATGAAAGTGTCTCAAGATGCGTGCAATCTCGCCTCAAGAGGAGTGCAAAGAGAAAAAAACACCTCAAGATGCCTGTAAAACCACCTTGGGATGCATGCAAAACCACCTCGTTCTGCATGCAATACCACCTCGGTCTGTGTGCCAAGACCTTGTTTTGAACTATGTGCAAAGCTTTCTTCATGATCTCAAAATCCATGCCTGGTTTTATAGGCCGTTGGAAGCGAACTGTGATCCAAATTCAATGGCTCAAGTTAAAAGAATAAAATTTCGAATTGTTACAACAAATGGTTTGTTGGCCTATTAGCTAAAGCATAGGAGTATTATATGGGAGGTTGTGGGTTGAAATCCCACAAACCTCTCCATTATATACACATGTTACATATACCTATATATTGTTAAGATATTCAACCAATATTTTAGAACCTTAAGCCTTCATGAACATTTCATGGTTTCCATGTGGCAGCTTAACATTAGCCCACATGGTCGTCACATGTTAGCTATTTACTATGCCACATCATGCCCTATCATCATCACCTAACATGTCATCATATGCCACATGGCACTTTCGTAGTGGTTTGATTAGATGCCAAATCGCCCATTTATGAATGACACGCGTTATCCTCTAATGTTGCCACGTCACCATGGCACCCCATTTTGTCATTTTTCTCTATTTTGCAAAAATTTCAGAATGTAATAACTTTCACATACAGACTCTGTTTTGCATGATGTATTCAAGTGGACTTATAACAAATGTTTCAATGACCTGACTGCGCAACTTGCTTATCAATGTTTGCCCGAGGAGGTGGTTGAAAATTGGACGTGGTGGTATGCGATTTGGTCTTGGAAGGTGCCATTCAAAATTTCTATCTTATGTTGGCTTGCACTGGAAAACCACCTTTTATCTTGGGACAACCTTTCAAAGCGCGGTAGCATTTATATGTTACATGTCCCTTTATAATATCTATTTGGCAAAAGGTGGTGTGGTTTTTAAACCGTCCCACAGATTGGTCTAGGAGCTAGTTATCTGACTGTTTTCTTTCTTGGAAAGAAAAGGCCCCTTCTTAGCAGTCTCTGCCTTGTTTCATCGTCTGAGAAATATGGAAAGGTAGGAATAAGCGGATTTTTGAAAATACCCATGGTTGTGTTATCTCTATCTGTTACAGGGGTATTGTTGTCATGAAAGAATTCTCTGTTCAGATACTCCTGGATCTTAAAGTCATGTTAACAGAATTCCTATTGTGCTTTTTCCCACAGATTGTTTGTTGGGGATCTTTGACGAACCCTCCCAACATGATTCTTTGCTTTGTGGGGTTGGGGCCATCCTCATTTTGGATGATTCTAGGTATTATAAGCTCTAGATGAGACATGGTTTAGGCACTAATACAAAGGGTGAACTTCTCTCTTTGTGGCTTCTCCTTCATTTTTGGTTTAGTCTTGGACTTGATAACATCTCTGTATATGACGATTTTAAGGTTATTATAGATTGGGCTATGGAAGTTCATGGCATCAATATTCTGCACCTATCGGCTTGATCGAAACAGAGTTGATTGATGATCCATTGTTTCAAAAGTATTTATTTTGCTCATATTTTTTGGGAACATAATCATATGGCGAACAATCTTTCTAAGAAGGCCCTTCAAGCAGTGGAGGGGTCTTATTTCTTTGAACTTTGGCATTGCGACTCCCTCTCTTTTGATGGGAGCTGTCATACTTTTTTGCCTTGAGCTTTGGTCCTCTTTGGATTAAGCCTGGTGGCTCGTTGGGGTCATGTTGCCCTATGTGCTATATGTATTTAGCTAGTGGGTTGGTCTATGTTTTTTGGACCATGACTTTTTGTCTTTCCTTCGTTCTATCGATTCCCGTTTTCGACTATGGGTCTCTCTTTGGACCATTTTGTTCCCTTTGTACCACTTGTTATTATACTTCAATAAAGTATAGTGTTTTTTCGGGGGACAAAAAAGCCATACATTTGTGTAATGAAGCAACATAAAATAATTGTTAAAAATGCAAACAAAAGTAAAATGCAAGTATATGCAAGTATATTTGTAAAAAGAGCCTTTATCAATGTTCTAGTTTCTTATGTTTTTTTTTTCAAAATAAATATTATATACACGTTTATATATTTCTTCAAAAAACCTTGATTAGTTTTTTTTTTTTCAAAATAAATATATATATATATTTCTTAAAGAACAATATCTTGATATTTTGTGAAAAAGAACTTTACTAATTTAATTTATTATTATTATTATTAATTTTATTATGAGACTTTTTAGTAATGACATTTATTATTATTATTATTTTTATTGTATTGGTAATAAAGAAATTTAAATTTTATTATGTTTAAACTTTTTTTTTCATATTTATTATATTAGTAATGAAAAAAATTTAAACCTTACAATGTTTTTAAACCATATAATTATATAATGAGAATGTTTTTAACTAAAAATTATAATTTAATTATTTTCATTAAATTAAATAAAAAAATTAATACCATGTATATTTTTTAATATAGAATTATCAATTATAATTATTTTTTCGAATGTATAATATTAATTTGTTAGTTGTTTCAACTTTTTATTTTCTTAATATATAATTATTTGATATGCTGGCAATTGATATTATTCAAATAAATTTTAATCTTATGGTTAAGAAATTCACAACTCAGAAAACCAGGCCACATCTTTGTGATCGTAAGAAACTGTCCAACATATCCCAAATCTCCAATGCTGCAATTTTATCCTGGTGTCGCTTATGCTTACTGATCTGCAAACAATAAACAAGTAAAGATGGCAATTAGAATAGTGTACAGTGAAACAAAAAAATTATGAAATAAACTTTCATCCATATGCACAAGGGCTGTACAAGAAAACCTGCTCTACAAGAAAATTAAAATTTAAACAGCTTCAATCAAAACAACATGTTTAGCCACAAACCGAAATGATCTTCACGTTCCACTGTCTCACAGTCTTCACAGAATCCAAACTATCATCTTCAAAGCAAAGGTGAAATCCCATGACTGCAAAAACAAAAACCATAAATTAGTCAACTCCCAGACAAGGTTGATCATTTTATAAATCCATGTCAAATGCAGAAAAAATAAAGGGCAAACAATTGAGGAGGTTTATTACAGGCTAAGGCAGTTATTGTGGAAGATGGCAGTTCAATCTTTGCAAGATAAGACTCTAAATTGACAGTCCAAAATAAAAGATGTCATTCTGATAGATACTCTCAACTGACTCTAGAATGGAAGAATCTAAACCAGTTAGATAGAAGTTTATGGCGCCTAAGATCAAACAAATGTGTAGGAATGAGTACAAGTAATAACAGCTAAGAAAGATCTTAATACAACCACATCTGCCATGGAAAGTGGACAACTCCAAAAACATTCTGGGGAGATTTAATATACAGAGTATACAACACAAACAAGGTCAGAGACAAACAAAAGAAACTTCATTATACAGCCTCAACACAATACAATTAACCGATCTACCATTTAGGCCTGAGAAGCCTTCTTGATCTCAGCGTAAAATCTAATTTCAAATTAATAAATAAGAATAAATTTCTTATCCTAAATAAGCTAGGCATGCAGCAACGTGTAGCCTGACTCGTTAGGCCCTGATTTTAGAAGGGTGATTTGTTAGAATTCTAACTAGGAAAGCCCATTCCTAGGGTTCTGTTATGGATTCCAACAATTGAATAAAATTATTATCATATATAAGCTTGCAGGCAGCAACGTGCGGCCTAACTTGTTAGTTCCCTGATTTTACAAGGGTGATCTCTTAGGTTTCTGAATAGGAAAGCCCATTCCTAGGGTTGTGTTATGGATTCCAACAACTATGGCTTAGCTACCCTATGCCAAAATCAAGGTCTCAGTTCTTCATTTGAGTTAAAACCGGCCATTGACATTTTCTGGACCATCCTTTCTCTTCTTCTAAGCTTGACAGTAGGGTAAGTACCATGTACAGCACTATGCCGTTTTCAAAACATCTACATTGAGTTTTGAAGCTGATGGCAGTTGCAGACAAACCATGAGGGCCTTATTGATATGAGCACACACAGTTGAAGTGATGTGATAGAGAGGAATTTACTTTCAAGTGATCTGTGGACCAAATTTGTGTTTCTTTGTCATCCATGAATACATTAGTGAGAAAATTGGAGTCTAAAAGTAAAAACAGGTTTTCAGTTCATTATAGAAATAAGAATTCATCAAGAATAAACTTACTTTTATTAAAGATCTCCACACGGTCCTTGAAAGGCCAGTCCTTAAACTGCCACTCTTTTCCCAGCACAAAAACAGCCACAACTCGCTCCCAATCACCGGGAGCAAAAGCAGATGGCTTATCCCTGATTTCATATGCTGCCGACGCCTTTTCGCGTCCAATCTTCCTCTGTATCGTAACACATTCGGGTTTCTTGGGCATCTGCTTGGCCTTGACATCAGGTGCAACATAGACGCCATCCTCCAAAAAGTCCTTTGCATTGTATATATTCAACAAAGTCTGGGAGGCACTCGGAACCAAAATAATGGGTACACACTCCGGCTTCACTTTGCTACCAAATGAAGCACGAGGAGTGCCCTGGACCTGAGGTACCTGGGATCCGAACGCGGGCTTTGTTTTCATGAAATCTTTCTGACCAATATACGATTGCGTGGGATCAATCCCAAGATCAGCAGCGTGGGCACCAAGATGGTTTTTCCATAACCTCTTTTCGTCTGTGTTTCCATAATGGTTTTTGCTAGGGGTATGTAAGTTGGACCTGTCGAGCTTTTTCCTCTGCAGATCCTCCGATATTCTCCTATCATCATCTCTTTTATTAACTATGGATAAAACACTCTGAAAATTCTTATTTGGGCATTCCAATAGGGTTTCCCTGTCCTTAAGAGGCCTCTCTTTGGCCCTAACTAGGTCTATCTGAGGTAACATCTCAGTAATTTTTGGATCAATCTCTGAACCGACCATGTCCCCAGCTTCTCCATCAATCCTAATCCTTTTGTTACCATTGCTATTATTGTTGTTATCATAGAATCCCAGACTAGGCTCCTCAGGTCTGTATTCTTCAACATGGTCTACCTCATCCCAATGCCGTTTAATGGATTTTTCCGGGGGGGAATGAGGGCCAGCAGGAGCAACGAGTTCAATAGCATTGGTGGTACTGATTTTTCCTTCAAGGTAGTCTTGCAATGGCTTCCTGTCCGTGAAAATGACAGTCTGGAGCTTCTGCAATCGAGCTTGTTGCATGTATTCAGTGTGCTTGAGATGGGCATTTTTAAGAAAGAAAACGAGGCATTCAAGAGTGTAGAGACTACCCTGTTTGGATCTGTAGGCTGTTTCGATGTTGGCGGGGAATCTGTAGTCTTCCCCGAAGTGGAAATCCTCTCCGACGACTCTGATGCTCTCCAAGTCTCCTCTGATTGTGTAGTCACGCAGTACCGAGAGAGGATCCATCTCTCTGGTTTAGTAATTGACAGCTTGGTTTAGATTTCAGAGTTTTCGGCTAATTTACAATCCACACTGCTTCCCTAATTGACAGCTAATTTACACTCCGCACTGCTTCCCTTTGAATGGTCGGACCGCTTAGAGGGGCTGCGATTTTTTTGTGTTTAAACAAAAGCAAAACTGTTGGTCCTCGATAAGGTTTCCCGGTTCTCCGTATTGTGATTTTCGCTACAGTTGGAATTTGGAATGGGTATATGTAATTTATAGTAAACACAAAAAATATTATGGGTGGGAATTATATCTAAGTACTTATTCTTATAAATCTCCGTAACCGACAAGTGTCATGCAACTTATCACTTAGCATTGTATGTATTGAGGCATACTCGTAGGCACCTTTACGTAGGGGTGTCTACTCTAGTGGACCTCTATTTAGGGGGTGTTTACTTTTTATGTTTTTGGCCTTCTTTACTATTTAATTTATTACTCCTTGACATTAAATTGTGATGGTAGGCATAATAATCATTGTCTAGTTTTGAGGATGACAAGAAGGCAGGTTTTGATACACTTATATGTGTGTGGAGTGCAATGCAAGCCTTAAATGTTCAACTGTTACCTTTCAATGCCTTTATGACAACCTCAAGGGCCAAACACTCTCACAAAAATTGAACCTTGATCATCAGTGAAAAACTCATCATCCCTCACCACATAATCCAACCTCTTTGAATAATATTTTTTTATATAAATGGTTTTCTTACCGTAAAAAAAAGCTTTCTTTTAAGATATTGCAAAAGGTGTTTCTAATGACCTTACCACTTTTTTTTATGTTGTGGTTCACAAACCCCCTAACGACGCTGCTACGTCCACAGGAAGAAATCACAAGTGGCCCCCCTGAAGGGGCCACACCCCGTTCGCTTTGATTATGGAACTGACTCGATGGGGACATCAAGTGAGGCCCTTATATAACGATGTATAGATATAATGACCTTACCACTTGTGGTAATCTTTGCACATTTTGAAGATTTTAATAAATACAATTAATGTTTCGCTAAAACAATGAAAAAAGTATCTCCAAAACATTATTTTGAATATCACTGGTTATTCACCGAGCATCCAATGTTTAAGTCACTTTATGTGTGATTGTTGTTTTTCTTAGTTTTTTAATTGTAAGTTTAATATGAGCAATTGATGGAGATGGTGCAAAGGAATGCCAATGGAAATAAAAACAACAAAGAGTGTCAAGTAAGTATCTTCATTCTCGGCCTTTAAATGAAAATGCCAAGAAAGTATGGACGATATGTCGAAAAAAAAAAAACTCATAGCAATGTGCATAGAATGACCTTTAACACTCCATTTTAAATTTATAGATATAAACATACCATGTTGAAAGTGTTTAGTGTATTGTACAAATATAAAATATATATTAGAAATACTAAGCTGAAAATGTTAAAGAAACATTATTAAATTGTTTTCATGTCAGAAGTATGGATTTAATCAAAGATGTTTACAATCGACTTCTACAAATTGAGAATATATAATGATGTGGCATAAGCCATACATTTGGGTTTTTTAGGAGGGTTTCCGCGATGGTTTGAGAGGTTTTAGATGGGTTTCTAGATGTCTTCATATCGTAAAGGGTTTTAAATTGCCTTCATGTGTATCTTTGTTGTGGTCTTTGTGGCATAAGCCGACAAAGAATATTAATTTTTTTTGTCTATGTCCGTAGGAACGGGGGTTTTCGAAGTTTTTTCTAGAAAGTTTGTTGTCTCTGGCACTTTTGTAACGATCAAGTTTGAACTGTAAGTTTGTTGGTTTTTTCCCACAAGGGTCTGGTGGTTTTTTCAACTTTCTTGGTGGAATTCTATTCTCCACTCCCCCGGTTTTCTATGGGCCAGTGTCAGGTTTTATATGGGATTATGGAACAAAAGTCATAATCATCCCGGATCTCTCCCCTGGGGGACATAGGCAGGTCACAGGTTTCTCGGTCTTCTCCGACAAGGCTCTCCTGGTCGGAATATTCCTTGGATATGGTGGATAAAACTCGAGCTTTAGCTGGAAAATTAAGGCCTTCTTCCTCTAGGAATGTTCACCCTTTGGGGGTCACTTCGGGTTCAAAAGTTGCTAGGGTTGTAGATTCTCTGGCCTGTCAAATTGTGAACCCCTCATATGTGGCCCCTTATGAGGTGAAAGGTAGGGTTACTTCTGGTTTCCAGGCTAGCAGGAACAAACCTTTCAAAAATTACCACAAAGGAAAATTTTGTTAGTGGAAACTACATACTGATGATGGGAAGTTGACCCTTGGCAAGGGTATCAAGTTGGAAGAAGTGGTGGGTATGTCCCTTTGGGGCTTGGTCGATAAATTCAGTTACAAAGCCATGGAGTGTAAGGACATTGAGGAATGGGCCTCAATGGTTTGGGCTCCTATCCTTGGTTACATGCCATCCGTTTTTGTTTTCTAGAAAGGTTGCTATGGTTTTATATTTAAAACAAAATCCCATGCCTCTTATGTGTTGGAGAGAACCTGGTTAAAGGGGGTTGGTAGTCTTATGGTGAAAAGATGGCACTACAGTTTCAACCCTTAGACAGAAGGCCTCACATTGAGGCACCTGTGCGTCCTTCTTCCAGGTCTTCCCTTTGTTTTTTGGAATAAGGAGGCTCTCGTTGCAATCAGTAATCATATAGGCCGGTTTCTCGATCTGGAGGAAAGATTGCTCTTTGGGGTTGATAAGTGTGTGGGTAGGATCCTTGTGGAGATAGATATGTCAAAGGGTTTACTTGAAAATTTGGGTATTGACTGGAGGGGTCGTTCCTTTTCTCAGCCACTAGATTATTGGGGAATCCCCTTCAGATGCTCTAAGTGGAAGGAAATTGGGCATTTATGAACATCGTTCTCCTCGTCTGGTTCAGATTTTGATAAAGACTTTGTTGAAGTGGAGCCTGGTCCTCGAAATATCTCAGTGATAAAGAACAAGCGCCCCTATTGGAATATGAACCTCTAGCGTCGGTGCCTTTGGCTTCTTCGCTACTGGTGGACCAGTCTTTTTTGGGTAACTTACATACCCTAAATCGTTCCTTTCTCTCTTCCTTAATCTCCATGGAATCCGAGTTTGTTAAAAGTCTAGAAGTAAAAGGGGATTCGGTGGGTGAATCCCTGCTATTGGGGGACACTGTTTTTTATAAAGGAATTTATGTAAATAGTCAGGCCCCGAGGTCAAAGGATAGGCATTGTCTCTCGATGATCAAACATGTAAACAATAAGGGTTTGGAAACTCTGGTGCCACTAGGGGAACCTTTCGATATTGTACATGATTCTATAAAGGAGAGTGAATCCTTTCTTGGTGGGAAAATTCTTTCAAAGGATTTTCCACCCTTAAATACCTCGTATTCTGGTGTGGGGGTATTGAATCCCAGGGTGAGCATTAGACATGTAGATGAAGAGGATCCATCCCCTTTGGTGGGATCCCCCTTACCTTGTATGTCACCCCCTGATTGTCTTGTTCCTTCATACTATGAAACTCTGAAAAAGTTCCCCTGCAATATTTCTCGGGGCTTGTTGGCGTTGGGACTCCCATTTCCTTTAGTCCTCTAGAAAATTTAGAGCCTTCTTTGATAGTCTAAGACAGTCCTTTAAATATGCCTCCCCATAAAAACCTGATTGGTGCTTTAAATGGGGGTCTGAAAAAAGATTTCTCCCTTGTTAAAACGAGAAGCGCGAGGAAAATTAAGATGTGTTAACCCCTCTGATCCTCTTGTCTTACCTGACCTATCTTATCCTTCATTTGATTCCAGGGTGCTTAGAGGCATTAAAGCCCTAGTCATGGTTTAAAAATGATTTGTGCCTCCATTAATATTAGGGGAGTGGGAGGTCTCCCTAAATGGACTACCATTCAAAGGTTTATGGATAGAATCAAGCCTGATGTTATTTTCCTAAAAGAGATGATGGTTTCTGGGGTTAAAGTGAGAGGTTTTTTCTTGGGTATCAAAAAGGATTAACACGTGGTTATTGTAGATGCAGTGGGCTTGTCAGGGGGTCTTTTGGTTGCATAGGATCCTAGCAAGCTAAAAATGAAGGCATTTTGTCTCTGCATGTATACTTTTATCAAGTCGAATCTTGGGGTTCTCGAAAGATATCAACTTTCTGAATATCTACAGTCCTTGCCTTTCAAAGGAACAATTTTGGAACAATATTGTCGCTGAAAGGACTCTTAAACTTCATAATTTGATGATAGCAGGGATTTAAACTTCACATGGTCTGCAAATGATGTTTGAGGTCAAAGATCCAAACTTGACCCTCTTAGCTCTTTCTTTTCTGGCTTATTTGAAAAGGCTAAAATAGTAGATGTGGAGCCTATTCCCCTTAGCCCTACTTGGAGAAATGGTCGGGTTGGTGTTGACGGGGTCGCTAAACGACTGGATAGATTCCTAATCACTATCTCTTTGATAGATAAATTGGATAAATATAGGTCGTGGGTGGATTCAAATAAATTTTCATATCATTATCCCATTATCTGCCAGGTTGAGTTTCAGGGTGTTCATGAAAAGAACCTGTTCAAATTCAATCATGGTTGGCTTAAGGAGAAAGAATTCATCGATTTTGTGAAGCAGGTATGATATTCCTTCTCGGATCCTGCTTTTCGATTTTGTGGAGCAGGTATGGTCTTCCTTCTCGGATCCTGCTTTGAATCCAATCCAATTCTTAACAAAGAAACTCATTTTGTTAAAAGGGGAAGTCATTAATTGGGAAATATATAGATCGACTTTGGAAAAAAAAGGAGTTTCATTCTATTGAAGAGGAAATTGTTGTTATAAATGAAAAGGTACGTAGAGGCATTTTCCTGGAGTCGAAGTTGGCCTCTCTGATTAGACTTGAACAAGAAAAACAAAGGATTCTGCAGATGTCTGATGAAAAATATCAACTAAAGAGCAGGATCACTTGGTTGGAAGAGGGTGATAAAAACACAAAGTTTTTTCACAAGTTTGTTGAGCACCAACTTAATATCAATTCCATGTGGGAATTAAAAAATGATTTGGGCCTGCATATTTCCGAGAAAGAGGAGCTTAAAAGTTTGGTTTTTGCACATTTTATGACCCATTTCAACCTAGACATCCAAATTCCAGTTAGAGAGCAGATTCACGTGATAAAAGAATACCCTAGATTTTTTTTAGAGGTTGAAGGTGATGAGTTCTTTTTTCCTATATAGATGGATGAATTAAAAGTGGTTTTATTATCCTCTGCGAGATCAAAAAGCCTTAGCCCGAATGGTTGGACCATGGAACTTTTTCTGTCTTGCTTGGATTTTATGGGGGGGAGATCTGCTTAATGCTGTGGAGGAATCAACAATTAAGGGGGGGATTTATGGAGCTGTTAACTTAACATTCTTAGCATTGATTCCAAAATTTTCTACCTCGGGGAACTTGGGGGACTTGGGGGAAAATATCTCCACATGGTCCTTGAAAGGCCAGTCTTTAAACTGCCACTCTTTTCCCAGCACAAAAACAGCCACAACTCGCTCCCAATCACCGGGAGCAAAAGCAGATGGCTTATCCCTGATTTCATATGTTGTCGACGCCTTTTCGTGTCCAATCTTCCTCTGTATCATAACACATTCAGGTTTCTTGGGCATCTGCTTGGCCTTGACATCAGGTGCAACATAGACGCCATCCTCCAAAAAGTCCTTTGCATTGTATATATTCAACAAAGTCTGGGAGGCACTCGGAACCAAAATAATGGGTACACACTCCGGCTTCAATTTGCTACCAAATGAAGCCCGAGGAGTGCCCAGGACCTGAGGTCTCTGGGATCCGAATGCGGGCTTTGTTTTCATGAAATCTTTCTGACCAATATACGATTGCTTGGGATCAATCCCAAAATCAGCAGTTTCGGCACCAAGATGGTTTTTCCAAAACCTCTTTTCGTCTGTGTTTCCATAATGGTTTTTGCTAGGGGTATGTAAGTTGGACCTGTCGGGCTCTTTCCTCTGCAGATCCTCTGATCTTCTCCTATCATCATCTCTTTTATTAACTATAGATAAAACACTTTGAAAATTCTTATTTGGGCATTCCAATAGGGTTTCCCTGTCCTTAAGAGGCCTCTCTTTGGCCCTAACTAGGTCTATCTGAGGTAACATCTCAGTAATTTTTGGATCATTCTCTGAACCGACCATGTCCCCAGCTTCTCCATCAATCCTAATCCTTTTGTTACCATTGCTATTATTGTTGTTATCATAGAATCCCAGACCAGGGTCCTCAGGTCTGTATTCTTCAACATGGTCTACCTCATCCCAATGTCGCTTAACAGGATGCGAGCCCTTTGGCAGGGATCTCTATGGTTTCTTCCCATGGACGTAAAAGCCTCACTAGGAGGTTTGTGAACCACATCATAAATAAATAATAATAAAAAAGTACAAAGTATTGAAATCCATAAATGACCAAAAAAATTATTTTTATTTTCCAAGGAACAACCTCACAAACAATCCTTGCAGTACTTCTTTGTGATTCATGGATAGTAATTGGGGTAAATTGTCATCCTTGGTTATAGAGCCTAACCTCGACAGAATCAAGAGAGTTGAACTCATGACCCCCCCATCTTTGGGGACTAGAGATCTCACATTTGGCTCATGACTACTTGAACCATCCCTCGAGCTATTAAACAACCCTTAGAGTACTTCTATATGATTCATGGATAGTAACTAGGGTAAAATTTCATCCCTGGTTATAGAGCCTAACATCGACGGAATCAAGAGAGTCAAACTCACGACCTCCCCATCTTTGGGGAGTAGAGATCTCATATTTGGCTCATGAGTGCTTGAACCAACCCTCGGGGATATTAAATAACCCTTGGAGTAGTTCTCTGTGATTCATGGATAGTAACTGGGGCAAATTGTCATCCCTGGTTATAGAGCCTAACCTCGACGGAATCAAGAAAGTCGAACTCATGACCTACCCATCTTTGGGGGGTAGAGATCTCACATTTGGCTCATGATTGCTTGAACCAACCCTCGGGTCTATTAAACATACTTTTCTTTTTATTTTTCCAAGGAATAGGTGTAAACATATTTTTCTTTTTCTTTTTTTAAGGAATAGGGGTTAACTGCTGACCTAGATTATGAAGCCTATCTCCATGGGGATCAAGTGTGTTAAACCCGTAACCTCCTCAACTTTGGAGAAAATATCTCGAGTCTGCCACATGACCACTTGAGCTAACCCTTGGGACTAATATATGACAAATAATCATATAAATAATAAATATAAGCTAAGATAGATAAATTAATATAATGCCATGTGAAATAATATTTATATGCATTGATTAGTGACAATAGTGAAGAATGATTGTGCTCACTTCATTTATTATTGTGACATTACACAGAATAATAATTCCATACTAGAATTTCATCATCGAAGATTGTAATTCCAACAATCTGTCAAAAAACCCAACCAAAATTATAAAGAAAACCCACCAAAGGCACCGACCTGAATTATAAATCCTATCTCCATGGGGATCAAGTGAGTCGAACCCGTAACCTCCTCAACTTTGGGGAAAATCTCTCATGTCTGTCTCATGACCACTTGAGCTAACCCCCTTGGGACTCATATATGACAAATAATCATATAAATAATAAATATGAGGTAAGATAGATAAATTGATATAATGCCATGTGACAAAATATTTATATGCATTGATTAGTGACAGTAGTGAAGAATGATTGTGCTCACTTCATTGACTATTTTGACAGTACACAGTCTCCTAGGCTAGCATTCTCATTGGAAGAAATCCATACTGGAATTTCATCATCATAGCTTGTAATTCCAACAAATTGTAAAAAACCCATCCAAAATTATAAAGAAAACCCACCAAAGCTAGGCTTTATTTGTGATTAAAAAAAACCGAATTGTGAATGTTGGGTGGGTATGAAAACTTGGAATGAAGTGGTCCCTTGCAAAATCCTTGACAAGCAAACATGCCTTTTGCGACCAATCATCGAACTGAGTTATGCAATTATAGATAACAAATGAAGGAAACTTGATAACTTCCCCATGTGATTTCTTTGAGTCCACATGGGCCTTTGTCAGTCCCAACATGCTACATGCTTACAAGGAGGTTGTTAACACTCAATCGTTAGAAATAATTCTCACCAAAGTAATCATTAAATGTATTCCTAACACTATCAATCTTGAGTTGATCCTCAGCTGTGAACTATCATGCTTCCAAAGACATCTTAGAAGAACTAAGCCAATTCCTTGGCACCAAGGATAAAAAAACACATCCAATCCAGAATTATTCGTTTATTTGTTTGATCGAAGGACATATTATCCTCTTGACGATGGGAAATACTGGAATGGGCTAGATGCTCATGCCTTGACATGCTCCTCAATAAAATAGATATCAAGGCATACACCAGAGTCCAATGGTCTTGAGTTTAGGCTCATTCTTCATTAAAGCAATGCAAACACTTTGTTGAGGCATCGACCTCTCTCTCCATCAATGGATGCAAAACTAAAGAGGAGGGAAGGGCCTATATTATCAACTTCTCAGTTGATAATCCTATGGATTTCCCAAATACTTCCTTTCTATTTTTCCTATAACTGCAATATCTAGCCAACATGGACCTAGTGCTAAAAATAAAGTGTAAAGGGTGTCCCTGCTTTGCTCATAAGAAAATTGTCAATGTCCATATAATTATCCCTGATACCATTGGGGGTATAGACTACATGAATCCAGTCCTCTTGAATATCTTCCTAGGATGAAAATCCGTGTTCCATATGATTGTTTGAGATCGTGAAACAAGGAGCTTCTGAAATTTCCAAACTATGTATTCAAGTAATATATTATGGACGTGGAAAACATTAGCCATGGTTCCAAAATTTGCACATAATTTATCCTATAGGTTTCCCAAATACTTTCTTTCTATTTATCCTGTAGCTAAAATATCCAGCCAACAGGGACTTGACGCTACAATTAAAGTGTAAAGGGTTTCCCTTCTTTGCTCAATAATTTATCCATAATCTCACCTTTTCGAGAGGGTATTTACATATGTGGAGGATCTTGGATTCGAGAGAAGAAACTAAATGAAAATATATCTTGATTTGATTTGAGTGCAGACCCTACAAATGCTGAACCTCTTTAAGAACATCATTAATTTAAAAAAAATGTTGAATGATTAAGAACACATGTTCCCTCTTAGGAGTTCGCAGGTTCAAATCCGGAGGGGGGAAGGGTATGTACACCTATGTATACTTTAGCAGTTAAATCACTACACAGAGGGGTGTCCCTTGTCCCACAAACAGGGGGGTCTCATACACCTAATTGGTGTCTCGCTTGGCAGTGACCTTAAAAATAGCTTATTATTATTATTATTATAAAAGAATCTAAGAAGAATTTGGAGAGAACAAGAAGATTTCTCAACAAGATTACATTTTGTAGTCCAATATACTTATGAAATGACAATCATTTTCTACCACTCATCCCAAAAGACAATAACATAAGTGATCCATTGAGGGTGCTTAATGGACCTTTGGTTATGTTGCTTAGAGTTGGAACTCTTTCCCAAGATATTGATCCATTAGGGGTGCTTAATGGACCTTTGTTTATGATGCATAGAGTTGCAACTCTTTCCCAAGCTATTGGTGATTGCTGACAATTATACCGTTTTTCTACTAACCATGATTTGGCTCTATGGCATCCATTCTATAGTGCTACAAATGTTCAAACAAATGACAGTTGAACTTAATCAACAAAATGGGGGCCATACTGAAATGACACAACATATAAACATCAAAGACCATTTAAATGAGACTTAGATATGAACTACATGGATAATACTGCAAGCTCACATGACTGATAAAACATGTTAAACATTTATGTATCCTTACTAAAAAATAAGGATACCTTGACAAGGTTTGCAAGGTTTGATTATAGGACATGATATGGAATAAGTTATATATAGACTTTAAAAATCGTTATAAACACTTTAAGGTTGCATAAATGTGAAAGACCTTTAATCAGTAATCAAATAGATCCTATGATATATCCTATATTTTGTCACATTAGGGATGTGACTTAAAGAATTTGGATGCCTTTAAGATTTAGAGCAACTGTTGAACTATTAGGTTCAAATGTTCTTCCTAGCCTTCAATTTTAATGAGGCAATGCATTTCACCAATTTGGAGTGGACCATAAGATGCCAATATTGTTTCATATAGTCTCGGGAAGCCTTGACGGTTATTCTATAGTCATTTAAGTGGAGAGACACATAAGTAAACTAACAAAAATTGAAGACCATTTAAATGAGTTTCAGATCTGAACTAGATGACCAGTACTACTATCTAATATGATTGATAAAGCATGTTAAGATCAATGCATTCTTAGTAGAAAGTCAGGAGATCTATATAGAGATGTATAGATATAATGACCTTAGCACTTATGGTAATATTTGTGCATTTTGAATATTTTAATAAATACAAATAATGTTTTTGGATAAAACAATGAAAAAAGTATCTCCAAAACATTATTTTGAATATCCTTTGTTACATGCCATTCATTTTTGTTTTCCAGAAAGGTTGGTATGGATTTGTATTTAGAACAGAAGTTCATGCCTCTTATGTGTTGAAGAGAACCTGGTTGAAGGGGGTTGGTAGTCCTATGGTGAAAATATGGAATTATGGTTTCGACCATGAGACAAAATGCCTCAACTAGTTGAGGCACCTGTGGGTCCTTCTCTTGGGTATTTCCTTTGTTTTCTGGAATAAGGATGCACTGGTTGAAATTCGTAATCATATAGGTCGGTTTCTACATTTCGAGGAAAGTATGCTCTTTGGGGTTGATAAGCATGTGGGTAGGATCTTGGTGGAGATAGATATGTTAAAGGGTTTACATGAAAAGTTGGGCATTGATTGGAGGGGTCGTTCCTTTTCTTAGGCCATGGATTATTGGGGAATCCCCTTCAGATGCTCTAAGTGCGAGGAAATTGGGAATTCATGGAAATCGTGCTCTGCGTCTGGTTTAGATTCTGATAAATACTTTGTTCAAGTGGAGGCCTGGTCCTCGGAATATATCGATGATAAAGAACAAGCACCCATGTTGGAATTTGAACCTATAGGCTTAGTTCCTTTGGCTTCTCTGCAATTGGTGGACCAAAATTTTCTAGGTAAGTTACAAACCCTAATTCCTTCCTTTGTCTCTCCCTTAAAATCCATGGAACATGAGTTTGTTAAAAGTTTGGAAGTAAAAGGGCATTCGGTGGGTGAAGCCCTGCTATCAGGGGACACTATTTTTTA
The DNA here is from genome assembly GCA_001517045.1 of Pseudotsuga menziesii. NCBI lineage: Eukaryota > Viridiplantae > Streptophyta > Pinopsida > Pinales > Pinaceae > Pseudotsuga > Pseudotsuga menziesii. Next base: position 66,331 of record LPNX010500855.1, on the reverse strand, counting down.
CAAAGGAATTTATGTAAATAGTCAAGCCTCGGGGTCAAAGGATAGGCATTTTATCCCGATGAATAAACATGTAAACAATAAGGGTTTTGGAACTCTTGTGCCACTAGGGGAAGCTTTCGATATTTTACATGATTCTATAAAGGAGAGTGAATCCTTTCCTGGTGCAAAAATTATTTCAAACGATTTTCCACCCTTAAATACCCCCTATTTTAGCGTGTGGGTATTGGATCCCATGGTGAGTATTGTACATATAGACGAAGAGGAGCCCTCCCCTTTGGTGGGATCCTCATTACCTTGTATGTCACCCACTGTTTGTCATATTCCTTCATACTGTGAAACTTTGAAAAAATTCCCTCTAGAATCTTTCTCAAGGCTCGCTGGCATTGGGACTCCCATTTCTTTTAGTCCTCCGGAGAATTTGGAGGCTTCTTTGATCCTCTAAGATGGTCCTTTGAATATCCCTCCTTGCAAAAACCTGATTGGTGCTTTAAATGGGGGCCTGGAAAAAGATTTATCCGTATTAAAATGAGAAGTGCGAGGAAAAGTAAAATAGGTTAACCCTTATGATCCTCCTATCTTACTTGACCTATCTTCTCCTTCATCTGATTCCAGGGTGCTTAGAGGCAGTAAAGCCCTATCCAGGGGTAAAAAATGATTTGTGCCTCCATTAATATTGGGGGAGCGGTGGGTATCCCTAAATTGACTGCCCTTCAGAGGTTTACGGCTATAATAAAGGCTGATGTTATTTTCCTACAAGAGACAATGGTTTCTGGTGTTAAAGGAAGAGTTTTTTTCTTGGGTATAAAAAAGGATTAGTAGGTGGTTACTGTCGATTTAGTGGGCCAGTTAGGGGGGTATTTTGGCTACGTGGAATATTGGAAAGCTAAAACTGAAGGCATTCTTTGTGTTTGCAGGTATACTTTTATCAAGTTGGATCTTGGTGTTCTTCCCGGAAGATATCGACTTTTTTAATATCTATGGTCCTTAACTTTCAAGGGAACATTTTTGGAACAATATTATGGCTGAATGGACTCTTAAACTTCATAATCTGATGATAGCAGGGGATTTAAACTTCAAATGATCCACAAATGAGGTTTGGGGTCAAAGAGCCAAACTTGACCCTCTCAACTCTTTCTTTTCTGGCTTATTTGAAAAGGTTTAAATGGTATATGTGGAGCCTATTCCCCTTAGCCCTACTTGGAGAAATGGTCGAGATGGTGTTGACGGGATTTCTAAACAAATGGATAGATTCCTAATAAGTATATATTTGATTGATAAATTGGATAAATATAGGTCATGGGTGGAATCAAATAGATTTTCGGATCATTATCCCATTATCTGTCATGTTGAGTTTCAGGGTGTTTATGAAAAGAGTCTGTTCAAATTCAATCATGGTTGGCTTAAGGAGCAGGGATTCATTGATTTTGTGGAGTATATATGCTCTTCCTTCTCGGATCCTGCTTTGACTCCAATGGAATTGTTAACAAAGAAAATAATTTTGTTAAAAGGGGAAGTCATTAATTGGGAAAGATATAGATCGACTTTGGTAAAAAAGGAGTTACATTTTATTGAAGAGGAAATTGTTCTTATAAATGAAAACGCAGGAGAAGGCATTTTCCTAGAGTCGGAGTTGTCTGCTTTGATTAGTCTTGAACAATAGAAACAAAGGATTATGTAGATATTTGATGAAAAAGCTCGACTAAGGAGCACGATCACTTAGTTGGAAGTAGGTGATAAAAACACAAAGTTTTCTGAGAATTGACGTAATATCAATTCCATATGGGAATTAAAAAACAAGTTGGGCCTGCAGATTTCTGAGAAAGAGGAGCTTAAAAGTTTGATTTTTGCACATTTTACGATCCATTTCAATGTAGATGTCCAAATTCTGGTTACAGAGCAGATTCAAGTAATAAAAGAATACCCTAGATTTTTTTCTGAGGCTGAAGGTGATGACTTCTTTTTGGACCACCAAAAGCAGAAATTAGTAAGAGAAAGAACCGACTCCAACTCTCTATGGATCCAACCAACGGGTTTAATCCTCAAAATGTGTTGTTGGATTTCATCACAAGATAAATACCAAAGGTCCACCATGTTTATACTGCAACACTTTGATTATAGTCATTTTCCCCAATGTCTAACCCTTCTCCCACAAAAATTTCACCCAGTTAAGATTACTCAGTAGAATTCTTGGATCCCACTGCCTCCTCTACGGGGATCTAAGTTATATTGACACTTTTGGAAATTTTTCATTCCAAGAAATTCCAGTGTCCCACAACCATATTGGAAGCCCATAACTTCCCTTTCTTTCAAAACATTGTACCATTAGGTTCAACAATATTTGGACATCTTCTTCTACAAGCTGATTTCTATCATGTACTATTGCATCCCACATTAAGTGAATGCAAGATGATAAATTTACCTCATATATGCATACCTAATCCTTGTATTTTTGTGTACCCAATGCATGCACTAGATTCCATACATTTCTTTTCTACTTCTCACATAACATGGTAATTCCATACGTATCTATAAATCTGCTACAAATGCAAAGGAAACTCTTACCAATGTGAGCCAAGATTGCACACCCTTTAGTCTCCATCTATGTTATGTATCTACCCATCCAATGCATGGATGAATAGAAACATTTTCTTGATGATGCATATAGGATGTGATCATCCATATTCCTCACGATGAATTCTTCCACCCATAAAGTTAGATCATGAAGTATTTCTTCCAAGACTTGTATGTCAAACAATACTTCACCCATGCAAGAAAGCATGGTGCACCCATGAATCTTCATTTCGGTGATATACTTGTCTACCCAATACTTGGATAAAAAAATACCAATACATGCATCCTCAAATATTATTTCCTCGGTTATTTTTCCCATTTATAAGTCCTCCTCATGACTCTTCTTCAAATCAACAAATGCTTGGCCAAACTTTTCTTCATCTTTCCTCTTCATAAGAGCATTCAAATATGAATTTCTCTCATGATTCATCATCACCTGAGGCTCTTATACATAACTATGATTGTAATCAGCCATATGAATCTGATTTTTAATGGCATTGGAGTAAAAATGTATTCCTCCCATCTTCATACAAAACTGCTCTTCAAACTGGTAAGCAAGGAATATATGACAAGAGAAACCCTTACCTTCATGTTCACTCATATTTGGGGTGTGGTTATCCACCCAATCCATGGATGAATCAACACCATTATTGGCTGGGACAAGTGGATAAAATTTAAATACCTCCTTCAAAGTAATTTGTTTCTCCCATACGGGTAGCTCACAATTCTCTTGATGTACTTATAACACTCGACCAACTTGCTCCATGACAGTTCTCTCCCAATGATCATGTATTTTGGATTTCCTTTCTTGCGCATTAGAATTACCAATGAATTATGCATCAAATATTCTCCTACTAAGGTGAGCAAGAATGGTGCATCCTTTGATCTGTATATCTGTTATATAGTCATCTACCCAATCCTTGGATAAATAAGCAGAGTCTACTAGTTTATCCCCATGACTTGTCCTCAACTATCTCTCCCATAGTTGAATAATTCTCATCATTCTTTGAAATAAGTTTTTGGAAAATGTATTCAATATAACCTCCCTTCACAAACACCTGCATATCATAATTTTCCTCATGTTCAAATCTCTCATGAGGTTCCTCCTGGTGTGAAGCAAGTGCTCTACAATTAGACTCCATGTCACTGCTTACTTCAAGAACTTGTATCACTGAGTAGTCCTCATGATCATCTTGTGCATGAGGACCCTCCAAAGCATGATGTGAACAATTAACCACACATATAGGATCACTAGTGGTTATGGGAAATGAATGGGAATCTCCCAATTCCACATGAAAATGCTTTCCTTCGGATACTGCTCTGTCTTAAAAAAGTTTGAGAGCAATGTCTCAGTCCATGAACAAATGCAAGTAGTCATTCTTAATCTCTTCCATATATCTTTTGATGATGCATATTTCAAATATAGAGACTCTTCCCACAATCTTACTTTGTTTCTCCTCCATCTAGACTCTCCCAACAAGATCTTCAAGAAGCTTGTGTGCACCATTGGTTCTAGATAGAACTTATAGTAAAATTTCCTTTGTGACCAAGAGTAGGATCTCTAAGTCACTCCATGGATCTATGAAAAAACAATGTGTCATTCCACATATTGGCTCATACCTCATATGTGAGTCATGCAAACTCCCATCCAATGATTTATCCATGACACCGCATTCATCCTTAAAACTCAAAATTTGAGCCCCAATACCAAAAGACTCAACCATGTAAATTTACTCCTTGGAAGTGGATGTGTATGCATGATAATACAAAGGAATATAGAAATAATAATTACGTTCATACATTTGCATCATATCTTCCTCCTCATGCGGTATGGCTATGGTGGCCTGCTATTCCACCAAACACTCTAGAAGACACCCAAGTGGCGGTGGCTTGTATTTTGCTTCATTTTGTATCTCAAATGGTGATTTAAGATATGATTTAAGTTATTCTTTTTTATATGATACAAAATGTGTCTACCACCAATGACAACATCATCCTCTTTTGCAATGACTTTGAGATCACCAACAAGGAAACTAGAAGTGTTTTCATCTGCCACACTACCAACAACCAGATGTTGAACTGTTGAGTTCTTAACTGCGCATGGATTGTCTTCATGATCATCTTATTTCAAGAAAATTAAGGTTACCCAATATTGAATGGTATTGACATCATCACTTGTTGAGACTCTTCTTGAATAGAAACGAAAGAATCTCATAATGCTTGAACACGTAGGTTGATTTGTTGAATCTTCACCTTTGGTTGCTTCTTCTTCCTGTTTAGTTAGAGAGGTGGGATAACTTGGTTCCTCCATGGATGGTTCGCTTCCCTTGAATGAATACTTATAAAAATTATGAAGCTAAAATCCATAAGTGACATAGACACAATCCTTGAAAGTCATGACCGCGCCAATATCCTTCCCCAATGTTAGATACTCCTGGTAGCATCGGGGTATGTTTTCACATATTTCTATATCCTTTCCCAAGTCTCTCTTAACCATTGGAAGATCATACATGATATATTATGTATATGATGGATAGAATTCATCATCTTCCATCCTTAGTAGGCCTCCATCAACATAGAGGATCTCTTCTTCTTCAAATTGTCTGCAATACTCTTCATAGTGCTCATAGGAAACATCATTAGAGTAGGACATGGATGCAATTTCCTTCAACTTGAGAAAGTGCATTCCATGGGAGTGGAGGAAAATTATCTTATACCATTGCAATTAACATAAGGTATAATTCAGGTGCACTAACTCTGTGCAATAATTTTTCAAAACTAACTTTAAGACAACTAGCTGACAAGTGGACAAATTAGCAAGCTAAGGAGGTAATAACTGGGATTTAAAGGTGAAACCAATAAGGAAGGTAAGGATACTGTTTTTTCATATTCCTAAGCCCCTGCATGTTGGTCCCTATTAGGTTTCAAACATAATTCAGGCTTAAGTCTACTACAAGGCTTCTGGGAGTCCCAATTGGCACAAACTGAAATCTATACAAGCAATTTCCAAGAAACCAATGGATAAGGGAAGCTTACGACTATTATAGAAATATATTAAGGGTGTTAAAATAATCATTTACAGGTTTGTAACATATCATAAATATTCAAAAGGAATCCTACAAGTTGCATTAGAAAAACTAGTCTCTAGGATTGTGCACTGAAGTCAGCCTTTGGAAGTACCAAACATAGGAAATGGGTCACTAATATTCTGTTTTATGCATGGAATATATTAATTTAAATGTTATTGAATGTTAATAATAGAAAATAAATATAATTTATATGTTTAGACTGCTTAAATCACTCAAACTGGAAAATCAGTCCATTATTCATTGAATTCTTGGCAGGGTATTAAAAACCTTCATGAAACTTTACCAAAACATATTCTAAAGGCTGTGAAACTTTCATATATCATTAATTACATAATAATAGATGCATGAGGTTCAAAATGAATCTCACTGGAATACTACATATAGCCTCGTATATCATTAAACCCATCGATTTTCTCAGAATCTCAGAAACTAGGTAGAATTGAATGTTGAGCCTACCAAACTATGAAAATGGAATGAATATGGTATGAACCTAATATTAAATGGAATATTGGAAATAATTAAATTAAATACATCTAAGTGAGGTTGAAATTCCCATTACACATACTCTAGAATAGCTAGAATAACATAGAATGGATAGAAGGAAGAGAGTAGAATGAATTTCATTGAAGGTGTTAGTTTTTCTAGATATTATTAGCTTGATTAAGATATTTGTTTGAAAGAATAAAAAGTACATCTAGATGCATAAGATATAAGAGATACAAAATACATAAGTATTTTTACTGGGGAAACCATAAAGGAGAAAACCCCGCAAACTTCTTCGGAATAGTAAGATGATCAAAAGAAGTACTACGAAGTATTCAACAACTAGCTGTCTCCCCTCCCTTTGTCTCTCTCTCTCTCTCATGAGAACTTGAGAGAATGAGGTGTTTATAAATGAGGGAGAGCGCCTCCCTATTTATACCTTTCAAGTCATTGACGAAACATAATACTGGGGCCCATATGTCTTCCCTAACAGGGCCGACTTCTCCCAAGGAGGCTCCAAATACACATTACATGATGTTACATTGGGGACTATTTCCCCGACTTACAATAGAGGTTGTAGCTCAAGGTCTAGACACAATTAAGACATCTTGCAAGGGGTAAATACATTCCCAATGGGCGTACAACAAAATACAATGATAATACACATCAAAATATCTTCTAAAGTTACAAATACATCAACAATCCCTCTTAAGTAGGAAGGTATTCTCTCTCTCCACAATCATCAACACATCTGGTCAAGTCTTCATCACAGAGTCATCATCACGGAGTCATAGAGTCATCATCATATATTCTTCCATCATCATCTTATTATTTGATCGTCGTACCATATTATCTGTCATCAGAAGTTTCTACAGATCCAACCCTTTTTCATGCTAGATGTAGGTCTAGTCCTCTGCTAGGTCTTCATCACATATCGAGCAATCCATCATGTAGGAAATGTTAAGGACCTTATTTGGATTTCCACAGTATTAACCTGCGTCTTATACATTCTTCTCTTCCTATCCAGATCATCTCTTTTGTCCTGCACAAGACAAAACAAAACGAAACAAATAAAGAATCCACGATCAACCTGCATTCTATCAGAGAACCGCCTAGGTGCACCTCTCGTGCTTCGTGGCCTTATTTTCTCAACATGGAAACACACATATATGGATATATATGTAAGGACTTATTACAACCCAAAAACCTGCTGCCTCAGGATAATTTTCGTTCTAGGTCAACCTCATGGTATTACATATGAACAACCTGCATCTAGCATCTTTTTCGTTCAGATAACCTTCAAGTGTATTACATCTGAGTAACCTACGTACCATTCTAGGTATCATTTTTACACTCAGATAACCCACGAGGCGTAGTACATTCGAATAAACTACATACCACTCCAGGTATCATTTTACATTTGGATAACCCGTTATAGGACTGATTACGTCCAAGGATAACCTATGAGCTTCGCCAGGACTGATTACATCCAAGGACAACCTACAAGACTGATTACGTCTGAGTATCCTGTTGCACCAGGATTTTTGCGCTTGGATAACCTGTCTCATTTTCCATGTGAGATATTATGCTTTCATAACCTATCAGGACTAATTACATCCAAGGATAATCTGCGAGCTTTGGAAGGACTGATTACATCCAAGGACAACCTACAGGGTTGATTACGTCTGAGCAACCTACGATCTTCGCCAAGATTTTATGCTCAAACAACATGTATCTCTAGCTATGCTAGAACACATCACTCCCTCTTTCGAGGGATCTCAATATGGATCACACCAAATCTTTCTCCGAAGTACTCGAACTTCACTCTCGCAAGAGGCTTGGTAAACACATCGGCTGTAATAACCTAAAAATTCGTAAAAATTTAATTTTTTTCATGTAACATAAAATGTTCAAGGATGTCACTGCCTAAGGACCAATAACTGCTAATGGTTACTTCAAACCGTAGTATTAGAATCTAACATTGCAAGTTTCTAGTTCTAAATGATTTATTTGTTTACCTTGTTAGTACCATGATACGGATGTTAACTTTAGCTATTATGCTCAGAGGAAGAAAACAATATTTGAATCCTGGCACTAAGTGTGTTTTTACTGTCTTAACAATAGGAAGGAACCTTAGTTGAGATCGGGGCTTACCTAGCTTACAGTTAACGCAATGAAGTGATGCTTCTTTTATAGGTTCTAAACATGTAAGCAGTTTTGTTATCAGTAAATCCCGATCAAGAAAAATCCTCAACTAGCATAGGATAAAATGCTAGTTAAATTGTTTGTTTTTGCAGCATGACCCCGTAAGAGGTATTGTTGATATTTTTATTGTTTAGAAATCTGCATAAATGTTGGTAAAACACTATCGTAATCGACTGGGTTTAGTTCAGTTATGCTTACTACTACAGTACTTGTTTAAATGACCTTCCTCTTTGTGTTTTCAGCTATAGACTTGTATTTAATTTTAGATGGGCATTTTATAAACAGATCTACTTCTGTCAATAAGAGCACAGTAACCTAAGAGATCTAAAAATTAGAGAATATGTTAAATCTACTTGTGGCCAAAACTTCATATTTATCGTTAGTGTTTGGTATAAGTACTGTTTATATTTACTCAAGTTCTTTCCAAGACTTTAATTATTCTATTCTAACGATCCTCCTTAATCAAGTATTTATATTTGATTTTCTTGTATCAGAAATCTCACTTTATATGAGTTTTTGTTGACATATCATATATTTGACATTTTAAAACCATGCTTAGACTAAACCTAGCTTAAAGATCTCTATGGTTAAGTTTTTCTATATAATGTTAATTCCTCCCTTGTTTGTATCTTACTACAACCAATAGTAACATTATTTAAAAAAAAATGAAAAGAACATAAATATGAAAAGTTAAAGTTTAAAGTTATGAATAAGGCCCTAGTGTAAATGAACACCTCTCAAACACGAAGTCTTGGGTTTATAAAAACAAGAAATCAAAACAAGGATAATGCTACTATAAGGTTTTGACTTGTAAACAAATGATTGTGCAGGTTAGACGAGTTCGAACTATAGCATGAAACCCATAACTTGCAAATAATTTGGAGGACACGTGGTTGGTGTTCAATGGTTAGGTTTTGTGTTGACCTTGAGGTGCCATATAACTTGTTTCAAACCCTAAAAAATCACATTTTGTGCTTTGTCTCTATTGTGGGGTGGTCGAGTTGCGAGCTCATGGCCGCCAGGCTTGTTATCAGTCCTCAAATCCTTTGCTTGCAGGCCTTCATAAGCTATAACGAGCTCCTTTGCAAGTTTATCTTTCAAGCTTTGGTGCAGTAAGAGTGAACACGGTGCTTGTTGTTGTCGTGAGGTAGTTTTGACTGTAGAATAGAGTGTTGCAGGTTGGGCTGTCTTCATCGTCATTTTTCTGAGTGAGTTTGGTACTTTGTGAGTGCTTTTGACCATAGCCAGTGTGAAGGGAGTCATTGGGTAGAGTGAGCTCGGTTCTTGTTTACTGCTTGCTTTCCTATCGCGGGTTTGGTCCTTACCTCGTCGTGGCTCGGGACTTCACACCTGAACATTGCGAACTACATTTTATTTTTGGCAGTGCTCCATTTCAGCTCGTGGATATAACGAGGAAAGCTAGGGTTAGCTCGCAACTTCTAGACAGCTGCGCAACTCTCCAGGGTAAGTAAAGAAGTAGTTTTTAAGCCTTTAGGCACAATTTAAATTTATTATTTTATGAATTATATGATTTTAATAAATGGGGTTTTGATTGTGCAGGTTCGCAACGTGAAGGCTCAGTTATGAAGGACTCCACCATCAAGCTTCCATGAGGGCAACCACCCCGGTAAGCCTCGGTTTCACCTGGGGTTCTCTTGCACAAGTTGTAAGGTGGATTATGCTGGTACTGCCGTGTGTTTTTGGTTACTAGTTCAGCCATGGCTATTAGATGCTCTGTTTGTTTCTTTGTTTTTTTATTTAAAAAGCCCTAGTGGCTGATTTGTAATGAAAGAATCGGGCTCTCACAACCTTGAATTAATGAATTAGTTTTTGAGCCTTTTCGGCCATGGTTGAATTATAATGATGTTGTTTGGTACTGGATTTAAGCCGTGACTTTTATTGATAGGACATTGGGTTGTTATATGAGGATTTGTTTAGGATTTAAAAAAAAAAACTTAATGGTTGTTCTTACAACACTTCTCTTTTTGAAAGGGCTTTCGTAGCCGAAAGAGATGTTTGGTTTTTATGAGAACTCTGTTTGTATGTAGATACTTTTATTCAGGATTTTAAGCCTTGACTCGTGATGTAAATGTCGTACGCCTAGACTATGTCTGTTCGGTTTTGTTTTTAATATTAAAAGAATTCTCACAGCTTAAGTCTGAATTAAGAGTATCTCTGTTTGGTTATATTTATGTATATTTTGTTTATTTTAGCTACTTTTATTGTTATTTACTTTTGGAGGGTTTAGGGTTAAATATATTATTAATCAATTTTGTTTCCTCTTTAAAAGAATTATGATTTGAGGACCTATGACAATGGAATACTTCGATAATAACATAATTATTAATGCAACAATGAATTCTGGAGATAGAAGAGAAATGATATTATTGAATAAATTTACCTATCTTCTATACTTTTTGGATTATATTGCTAGATTTTTGATAATTATAATTTATGATTTAATTTTGTTATAAACTAAGAGTTATAATTCTTCTTTTAAGTTTATAGAGCTAGTAATTTGTTTCAGTTAACCCTAGTTTGCATTTTTCACATAGGTGAGCTAACTGGGTAAATATTTAACCTAGTTTACTGTTTTGCTGAGTAAATCTAGATAATTTACTGCTTCTATATTAACTGTTTAAGATTACATACTAGGTATTATAGTATATAATTTTTCTAGTTTTACTGTTTTAAAATATTGCACAAACTAGTGTGTAATACTTAGGCTCTTGCCTTTGTCTCTATTTAGTTTTTTTAATATTTTAAGTAAATAATAAAAATTACAAAAGAACACCTATAAACAATTTATACAAAAATCCTATAGAAAATAACCATTTTCATCTGCATACATATGTTATTGAATCCACATTTTGAAAAATAAACTAACCTACTGTACTAGAGTACTACCTTGCAAAAGGTGTGGAAAAATACAGTTTAGGTATTTCCTTTCTATCTGCAATTAACTCAGAAATTTCTCTGCTTATTTATTCTAATCTAGCTAATTACTAACTTTCATAGCATATACATTTCTTCTATCTATCCCTAACAGAAATAAACATAAATGTACTATATCATTGATAAATCTTGAGCTTTCCAACTACACTAAATAATTAAATGACTGAACTAAACAAGTAGAACCTGTAGTATAGATGAGGTGACAAGAGCTTAAGGAACCTGTTCCTCCCAACCAACTCCTGGAGAAGAGATGGACTACAATTCTCAGCACCCCTGAGCTTGTCTCCTGGTCCACCTGGTAGAAGTATTGGGTGAGAGATGTAGTCTAGAAATCCTCTGCAACTTCACTGAGTGTTCAGCAGTAACTCAGTTCTTCTTACATCGGTATGAACTCGGCTTAGAATAGCTGCACTAGTTCAGGTCTTCAACACTTGTCCACTCAAACTTACTTCAGCTAGTCCCCTCCATCAAATTATTATGTGCACTTCCTTCACTCAGAATGATCACAAATCCAGAATGAGCAGCCTCAGCTGTCTTCAATGGGAAGTTTTATTAGCATGCCTAGGTCTTTTGGTTCAGTTTTTACTTAATGAGCCACTCTTGTTCCACTTTCTTGGGGAATCATTACCACAAAAATAGGGAAGTTGCCACCTGCAACAGCTAGAAGTAGTTTTAGGATGCTGCCACATGTCAATCTGCTCTCAACCCAGCCTCCTCCACCAAGTGACCAGTAAAACACTCATTTAACAGCTTCCCTAAGATGTTGTCTCATCTTTCATTTATTTATTAATAAAATATTCTGCAATTACATTAAATTATCCTTGACCCCACTTGGTCATTAATTACAAACTTTAACATAAAATATAACATAATGTTCCTCAAAAACATGAAATTGTTTTGCAAATTGGGGCATGTGACATCGGCTATCTACTCCTCTGTTGCCACGTACTAGAGCATCATTGCTCCTCTTTGCACCATATTCCTGATATAGTGGAATTTGATCTTGATGTGCTTCGACTTGTCACGGAACACAAGATTTTTTGACAGCTCCAGACAATATATTTTGAAGCCACACTTCCTTGGAACTATTCGAGCAAGTGACAACATACTCTGCCACGGCTATACTCAGTGCCACACATGATTGCTTCCTGCTGAACCAGGATATCATGCCAGATCCCCAAAATAAGCAACAATTTGAGGTGCTCTTCCTATCAGTGGTGCTACATACCCAATCCGAATCAAAATAACCATGTAGGTTAATCATTTGATTCACATCATATTTGAGCCCATAATCCACTGTACCTTTTAGGTAACTCAGTATATAATTTTCATCTATAAGGTGAACATGTCTCGGATCCGTTGGGAACTTCTCATGATGTTCACCGCAAAGCATATGTCCGGTCTCGTATTCGTCAGATACATCAATGAGCTAATAATCTGATGATACATCGTGGCATTGAACTTCTCAGGTGAAACATCACTCAGAAGCTTCAAGTTAGATGGCATAGGTGTGGTCATTTCCTTGCAGTCCATTATTCCAAATCTATTCATAATTTCCACTGCATATTTTCCTTGACTAAGGAGTATCCCATCTGCTCTTTGCCACACCTCCATGCCTAAGAAGTAGTGCATCATACCTAGGTCTTTCATCGAAATCTGTAGCAAGTCTCCTCTTTTCATCTGTAATGAGTTACTCTTCTCCTGTTAGAAACAATTCATCGACATATAGCAGGAGTATCAATGTTATTGCATCTTCCACCTTGAAGTAGAGGTTGGAATCTTCTTTACTCTTGGTAAATCCCAAGCTCATCGGGAAGCTATCCATCCTGTCATACCATGTCCTTAGTGCTTGTTTCAATCCATACAAGGCCTTCTTCAATTTGCACACATGGGTCTTCCTATCATGTGTCGCAAATTCTAATGGTTGTTCTGCATACACTTCCTCCTCTACTACACCATTCAAGAAAGATGTCTTGACATCCATCTGGTGCATTTTCCATTTCATAACTGCTATCAAAGCAAGTATGGTCCTAATGGAAGTGTACCTTTCCACAGGTGCAAATGCCTCTTTGTAGTCTATGCCTTATTTCTGTGAGAATCCTCGTACTATGAATCTCACCTTATATTTCTCGGTGCTGCCATCTGCAGCATGCTTGAACTTGTAGATCCACTTCAAAGTGACGCCAAGCTTCTTTTCCGCTCTCAGAACAATCTCCTAGACATCATTCTTCATTATCGACTGATATTCCTCGAGGATCGCATCATTCCATTCTTTATTTTATGTATCCTCTTCATAGGTGGAAGGTTCTTTGTCAATGATATCACACAACATAGCCACATAGCTATTATACGGATTTTCCATTTTTCTCTCGCTATGTATTCCTTTTGGAAAGCCATACCTTTTCGCAATACAATAATGATTCACATTTTTTGTTTTTAATACCTTAATCAAACAACAAAGGTTTATGAGAAGAACTTGTAAAAATTGTATAGTAAAATAAAAGTTTTAATATCTTAATCAAATAACTAAAGGATTCAGAGAAGAGTTGTAGAGAATTGTGTCGTAAAATTGTTTTCAATACCTTAATTAAATCAGTTGGGGTAAAATTATTAAAGACAAAGTGTCATGTGCAAAATTCCTATAAATGTAATTCTGACTTGTCACAAGAATGTAATAAGGACATTGTCATGAATATACTCTCATATTTACTTACAAGATATCTATAAAAGCTCAAAGAGCAGAGACATTGCTACATAGGTGGTTCTTGTTTTTTATTGTATTGGTAATAAGGAAATTTAAATTTTTTAATGTTTAAACTTATTTATTTATTTATTATATTGATAATGAAAAAAATTTAAACCTTACCATGTTTTTAAACCATATAATTATATAATGAAAATGTTTTTTAACTAAAAAATATAATATAATTATTATCATTTAATGAAAAAAATTTAATACAATGCATATTTTTTAATATATAATTATTATTAGTTTTTTTGAATGTATAATATTAATTTGTTAGTTGTTTAAACTTTTTATTTTCTTAATATATAATAAGATGTTTTATTAGATACGCTGGCAATTGATATTATTCAAATTTTAATCTTATGGTTAAGAAATTCAGCAACTCAGAAAACCAGGCCACATCTTTGTGTTCGTAAGCAACTGTCCAACATATCCCAAATCTCCAATGCTGCAATTTTATCCTGGTGTCGCTTATGCTTACTTATCTGCAAACAACAATAAGCAAGTAAAAGATCGGAATTAGAGAAGCGTATAGTGAAACAAAAAACTTATAAAATAAACTTTCATCCATATGCACAAGGGCTGTACAAGAAACCCTGCTCTACAAGAATATTAAAATTTAAACAGCTTCAATCAAAACAACATATTTAGCCACAAACCGAAATGATCTTCACGTTCCACCGTCTCACAGTCTTCACAGAATCCAAACTATCATCTTCAAAGCAAAGGTGAAATCCCATGACTGCAGAAACAAAAACCATAAATTAGTCAACTCCCAGATAAGATTGATCATTTTATAAATCCATGTCAAATACAGAAAAAATAAATGGCAAAAAATTGAGGTTTAATGCAGGCGATGGCAGTTCTTGTGGAAGATGGCAGTTCCATATACAGAGTATACCACACAAACAAGGTCAGAGGACTTCATCGATGTCTAGTAATGATAAATTATAACAGCTAGTCTCAGAGACAGAAGATTATACAGCCTCAACACAATACAATTAACCGATCTACCATTTAGGCCTGAGAAGCCTTCTTGATCTCAGTGTAAAATCAAATTTTAATAAATAAGAATAAATTTCTTATCCTATATAAGCTAGACAGGCAGCAACGTGGAGCCTGACTTGTTAGTTCCCTGATTTTAGAAATTAGAAGGGTGATTTGTTAGAATTCTGAATAGGAAAGCCCATTCCTAGGGTTGTGTTATCGATTCCAACATCTGAATAAAATTATAATCATATATAATAAGCTTGGCAGGCAGCAACGTGTAGCCTAACTTGTTAGTTCCCTGATTTTACAAGGGTGATCTCTTAGGTTTCTGAATAGGAAAGTCCATTCCTAGGGTTGTGTTATGGATTCCAACAACTATGGCTTAGCTACTCTATGCCAAAATCAAGGTCTCAGTTCTTCATTGACATTTTCTGGACCATCCTTTCTCTTCTTCTTAGATTGACAGTGGGGTAAGTAGCATGTACAGCACAATGCCGTTTTCAAAACATCTACATTGAGTTTTGAAGCTGATGGCAGTTGCAGACAAGCCATGAGTGCCTTATTGATATGAACACAGTGGAAGTTATGTGATGGAGAGGAATTTACTTTCAGGTGATCTGTGGACCAAATTTGTGTTTCTTTGTCATCCATGAATACATTATGATATACATTTGTGAGAAAATTGGAGTCTAAAAGTAAAAACAGGTTCAGTTCATTATAGAAATAAGAGTTCATCAAGAATAAACTTACGTTTATAAAAGATCTCCACATGGTCCTTGAAAGGCCAGTCCTTAAACTGCCACTCTTTTCCCAGCACAAAAACAGCCACAACTCGCTCCCAATCACCGGGAGCAAAAGCAGATGGCTTATCCCTGATTTCATATGCTGCCGACGCCTTTTCGCGTCCAATCTTCCTCTGTATCGTAACACATTCAGGTTTCTTGGGTATCTGCTTGGCCTTGACATCAGGTGCTACATAGACGCCATCCTCCAAAAAGTCCTTTGCATTGTATATATTCAACAAAGTCTGGGAGGCACTCGGAACCAAAATTATGGGTGCACACTCCGGCTTCACTTTATTACCAAATGAAGCACGAGGAGTGCACTGGACCTGAGGTCTCTGGGATCCGAACGCGGGCTTTGTTTTCATGAAATCTTTCTGACCAATATACGATTGCGTGGGATCAATCCCAAGATCAGCAGCGTCGGCACCAAGATGGTTTTTCCAAAACCTCTTTTCGTCTGTGTTTCCATAATGGTTTTTGCTAGGGGTATGTAAGTTGGACCTGTCGGGCTCTTTCCTCTGCAGATCCTCTGATCTTCTCCTATCATCATCTCTTTTATTAACTATAGATAAAACACTCTGAAAACTCTTATTTCGGCATTCCAATAGGGTTTCCCTGTCCTTAAGAGGCCTCTCTTTGGCCCTTACTAGGTCTATCTGAGGTAACATCTCAGTAATTTTTGGATCAATCTCTGAACCGACCATGTCCCCAGCTTCTCCATCAATCCTAATCCTTTTGTTACCATTGCTATTATTGTTGTTATCATAGAATCCCAGACCAGGGTCCTCAGGTCTGTATTCTTCAACATGGTCTACCTCATCCCAATGCCGTTTAATGGATTTTTCCAGGGGGGAATGAGGGCCAGCAGGAGCAAAGAGTTCAATAGCATTGGTGGTACTGATTTTTCCTCCAAGGTAGTCTTGCAATGGCTCCCTGTCCGTGAAAATGACAGTCTGGAGCTTCTGCAATCGGGCTTGTTGCATGTATTCAGTGTGCTTGAGATGGGCATTTTTAAGAAAGAAAACGAGGCATTCAAGAGTGTAAAAACTACCCTGTTTGGATCTGTAGGCTGTTTCGGTGTTGGCGGGGAATCTGTAGACTTCCCCGAAGTGGAAATCCTCTCCGACGACCCTGATGCTCTCCAAGTCTCCTCTGATTTTGTAGTCACGCAGTACGGAGAGAGGATCCATCTCTCTGGTTCACAAGGTTGTAGATTTCAGAGTTATCCGCTAATGTAGACTGTATAAAGAAACAATGAAAGTTAAACACAGATATACTCCGGAAAGCTTCGCTTTGAACGGTCGCACCACTCAGAGGGGCTGCGTTTTTTTGTGTTTAAACAAGAGCAAAGATGTTGGTCATCGATAAACTGGTTTTTAATTTATATCTTTCTATTGTTTGTTTTCTAATTTTGAAAAATGGGTTATTGGCAATTGTCTTAAAAATGTGCAATAATAAACCGACAAGGTGGTTGTTAAAGGTTTAAAAACTTTGAAAATGGAAATTATAATCTGTAGACCTCTGCGTTGTACGTTGAGGAACTCCAATATTTTAAATTATAGCAAGTAGTATAATTTATAAACACCATAAAACTTCAAATATATTTAGAGTATGCTTATTTGACCTACCAAAATTGTATTCAAATATATGTTTCAAATATATTAGAGTATATGTTTCAAATATATTTAGAGTATGCAAAGTGTAGCAAACCCACTAAAAATAAAAACCATTGTAAAATTCCCACATTTCTTTATAATACTATTCAGTTTGCATCCCTATTCTTCTTTTTTCAAAAGAAAAAAATATGTTCTTTGTTATTCACATACTGAATTAAAGAGAACAAGTACATAATAAAATGCCATTGAGATATTCCAAAGGAGGATCAAAGGTGCCATAGATAAAGAACCAAAGAGGTGGAATCTTCAATACTACAGTGGTGGAATCTTCAATGCTACAACCAAATAGCAACTCACAATTCAGCTAGAGCCAAATAGCAACCTACAACGTATAATCATATCTCATTTATATAATCATGTCTAACCTATGTTCATACTTTTTTTCTTTTGGGTACCATTACAAGTAAGATATTAAAACAATGAACATTGAATTTGATGTGATACCTCTACCTATCATAAAGTTTAATGTTTCCCTATAGATAGGAACACCATTCAATGTACTTGGCTACCATCGCTCGAGGCAACCTAATAGCGAATATCACGACCACTTACATAGTTAGCACTATCTCAATTATGAAAAATGAAAAATGGATTTCCTAGAACCACAAGTTATAACACGTTGAATGTTATTAGTAAATGCAAAGACTTCAAATTATGTATTGCCATTGAATATTTTTCCATATGAATGTAATTCCGCCAACTCCTTCGGATAATCAAAGATATTTTAATTATTTCTAACACCAAATAGTGGTAAAGCAAGCTCTAAACATGGGAGTTTAGCACAATTAGGCAAACATAGGAGTTGAACGTTTCCTATGTTGGAGAGTCAAATGAGGTGATTAACCTATTGAAAGTGTGAGCATTGTTGATCGTGATAGCTATTTCAGGTTTTATCTTCATTTTTTGGTTCACATCTTTATCTTTGAAGCATTTCACCAATTCAAGCTTATGAAAGAAAAAAGTTATTTAACTGCAAATATGACTATGTTGAAAACTTGAAACCTCTAGATAAGTGTAATGGTGCTAAGAAAAGTTGTGATACATATGCAATATTTCATGAACAACCTCCATATCAGTCTCTTTTTTGTATGAAAAAACATTCAATCTGGACATCAACAAATTGGCTTATGCAAACTATTTATCCACAAGAGATACAATTGTAGAGGAATACCAATAATTTCTCATCTCCTTAAAGTATGGATGCATGGGAAACCATTATCAAGCTAATATTAGGTAAAATATCCCAAATGGGGACTACTATTTCTCATTCATGAATGAATTGCAAGGGTCGGGCTCATGTAGTGATCATCAAAATGAAAATCTCACTAGGTATTTGAGTGTGGAGTAAAAAAGATTGATCTCCTTGAGATGTGCATAACCCACCCTAGAGAAGAACATGCAAGGATTCAAGTATGTCATGACATGAATTTTGAAGCATGGGATACTATTACATATGCCTTAAATACGCCAAGAGCTAATATCGTATTTTCCAACACATGGCAAATCAATCACACCACTTTTATTTTGCTCAATCTCAAGAGCTTCCCATATTTTTCTTTTTTCATAATGATTGATTCTGGCGATAATTTTGGCATCTTCTATGCATATGTGGTGTCCTAAGTTTTGGTAGTGTTCTATAAGTGCTGAATTCTTGACATGATTATGCTTGATGTTTGCAATATGCTCCTTGAAACGACCTCACCAATATATGGCCTGCCGCACGAGCATGGAGCAGTCTACACACCTTTCAATAATCTAGGGTCGATTGGATCCTTCACATGGTCTAATAATTTTCTTAGGGTGTTTGGAGGAGAGAAGGAGACTCTTATATTTCCTCTTTTTAAAATCTTAGCTATCTTTTCAATCGTTCCTTTAATATATGGGAGGTTGATCCTATCAGTAGCCTCTTTATCATTGTATATTTTCATTTGAGGTCTTTTCCTAACTTTCATGATCATCTTATTAAATTTTATATCATTATACCTATTCATTTTAAACACCTCCTTAAGGTGTTTTAACTCATCATCAATATGCTCCTCATCAGATAGCTTAAAATCTTGAGTGTCCAGAGTGTTTATGACACTAATTTTTTGAGCAAAATTATGGTGTGATTTAGAATGCAAATAGGGATCTGTGTGTGTTTTCTTTCGATAGACTTGATGAGAGAATCCACCCTTCATTAAAGCGATGCAAACACTTTGTTCAGGGATCAACCTCTCTCTCCCTCAATGGATGCAAAACTAAAGAGGTGGGAAGGGCCTATATTATCAACTTGTCAATTGATAATCCTATGGGTTTCCCAAATACTTCCTTTCTATTTTTCCTATAACTGCAATCTCTATCCAACATGGACCTAGCGCTAAAAATAAAGTTAAAGGGTGTCCCTGCTTTGCTCATAAGAAAATTGTCAATGTCCATATAATTCTCCATGATATCACTGGGGGTATAGACTACATGAATCCAATCCTCTTGAATATCTTCCTAGGATCAAAATCCGTGTTCCATATGATTGTTTGAGATCGTGAAACAAGGAGCTTCTGAAATTTCCAAACTATGTATTCAAGTAATATATTATGGACGTGGAAAACATTAGCCATGGTTCCAAAATTTGCACATAATTTATCCTATAGGTTTCCCAAATATTTTCTTTCTATTTATCCTGTAGCTAAAATATCCAGCCAACAGGGACTTGAGGCTACAATTAAAGTGTAAAGGGTGTCCCTTCTTTGCTCCATAATTCATCCATAACCTCACCTTTTCGAGAGGGTATTTACATATGTGGAGGATCTTAGATTCGAGAGAAGAAACTAAATGAAAATATATCCTGATTTGATTTGAGTGCAGACCCTACAAATGCTGAACCTCTTTAAGAACATGCTAATTTTAAGAAAATGTCGAATGATTAAGAACATGTGTTCCATCTTAGGAGTTCACAGGTTCAAATCCGAAGGGGGGAAGGGTATGTACACCTCTCTATAATTTAGCAGTTAAATCACTACACAGAGGGGTGTCCCTTGTCCCACAAACAGAGGGGTCTCATACACCAAATTGGCGTCTCGCTTGGCAGTGACCTTAAAAATGGCTTATTATTATTATTATTATAAAAGAATCTAAGAAGAATTTGGAGAGAACAAGAAGATTTCTCAACAAGATTACATTTTGCAGTCCAATATACTTATGAAATGACAATCATTTTCTACCACTCATCCCAAAAGACAATAACATAAGTGATCCATTGAGGGTGCTTAATGGACCTTTGGTTATGTTGCTTAGAGTTGGAACTCTTTCCCAAGATATTGATGCATTAGGGGTGCTTAATGGACCTTTGTTTATGATGCATAGAGTTGCAACTCTTTCCCAAGCTATTGGTGATTGCTGACAATTATACCATTTTTCTACTAACCATGATTTGGCTCTATGGCATCCATTCTATGGTGCTACAAATGTTCAAACAAATGACGGTTGAACTTAATCAACAATATGGGGGCCATACTGAAATGACACAACATATAAACATCAAAGACCATTTAAATGAGACTTAGATACGAACTACATGGATAATACTGCAAGCTCACATGACTGATAAAACATATTAAACATTGATGTATCCTTACTAAAAAATAAGGATACCTTGACAAGGTTTGCAAGGTTTGATTATAGGACATTATATGGAATAAGTTATATATAGACTTTATAAATCGTTATAAACACTTTAAGATTGCATAAATGTGAAATACCTTTAATCAGTAATCAAATAGATCCTATATTTTGTCACATTAGGGATGTGACTTAAAGAATTTGGATGCCTTTAAGATTTAGAGCAACTGTTCAACTATTAGGTTCAAATGTTCTTCCTAGCCTTCAAGTTTAATGAGGCAATGCATTTCACCAATTTGGAGTGGACCATAAGATGCCAATATTGTTTCATATAGTCTCGGGAAGCCTTGACGATTATTCTATAGTCATTTAAGTGGAAAGACACATAAGTAAACTAACAAAAATTGAAGACCATTTAAATGAGTTTCAGATCTGAACTGGATGACCAGTACTACTATCTAATATGATTGATAAAACATGTTAAGATCAATGCATTCTTAGTAGAAAGTCAGGAGGCCTTCACAAAAATTGCATGGTTCGACTAAAGTCCAAGATATGAAGTTATATCTAGTCTTACAAATTGTTATAAACATGTTATGATTGTAGGAAATGCGAAAAAATATCAAGTAGTAATAAAATAGATGTTATGATATATCTAACATTTTGACATGTTAGGGATGTGTCATCCTAACAAATTTGGATGCCTTTAAGATTCAAATGAACTGCTAAACTATTAGGATAAGATATAATTCATCGCCTTAAAGTTTAATAAGGCAATGCATTTCACCAAATTTGGAGTGAACCATAAGATGTCACTGTTGTTTCGTATGGTCTCATGGGAAACCTTGAGAGTTACTCTATTGACATTTAAGTGGAGAAACTCAATGAGACTACACGAAAGCAATGATTCATTTCCATTGAACACACCTAGTTGTGATCTGCAGGACAAAATAAAATCCATGTGGCACATTCTTGCAGTTGTTCAACATGATCAATCCATGATTTCCGAGATTGAATAAGCTCCAATATCCAATCGAACACCTATACCAACAATAAACACTTCATAAAAACAACATTTTATATTCATCAAACATACCATCGAGACTTTCTTGAACAAGTTTTTACCACATTATGGAGTAAACAAAACTTGATTGTTGTCTGAAATGAGCATAATGCTTATTTGGGAAATTATAATTGATGCATTTTCCTGCAATTAGTGCTTTTGCCGCCAACTCTCCATCAACACCTTATGTTGATTCATCAACATTAGTGGAGCTAGAGAGACTCCAACTTGATTCTTGACAAGATATTTACAGAGTGCAGTGAGGCCATAAAGACTCTCGGCCTTCTCGTTCGACTCGTCCATGGTCACACAACAAATCAGAACTGAATGGTCGACGAGCACTCTCAAGATCTGGTCGAGAGAAGTAACAGTGTTAGGGTTCGACGTCGAAATGTGGGAAACGATTTGACTAGGTGAGAGTTGGATGCCATTGTCGACATTTTCTTAGATGATTTGAAGAACATTGAGTTCGATGTCTTATTTCATAGCCATTGGAAGGAAAGAGAAATCTACAAGCTCCATCCCCACAAGCAATTCATCTTCATTCACATTTGTTGAAAACAACTTATGATCTGTTCTTGGTTTTTGTCGGTCGAATTTATATCATTATCATAATGTAATCAACCTAAGGTAGAATCCATATCTTTCTTCCTCAAGTTGTTTGCATTGAATCGTCTTGAATGGAAGCATACTCTCATGGGATATGCAACAACTCAAATTACTTATTATGTCACTGTGGCAAGCATGATTTCAAGACTCTTTCTAAAAGACAAATATGAGATCAGATATAAAGATGGGAAACAGAGCGGGTGCATGGTCGACACAGTGGTAAGGACAATGGACACGTTGAATGTTGGATGGGTGGGACATAAGACACGTTTCGAGCACCGATTCGCTATAGGGACGACGACGATAGCTACAATGTTTCAAAAATGAACCTGAGGCAAGAACGTCTAATGACATAATTAATGAAAAAATTAGTCAACCCTCACTGGACAACACTAAGTATTATCCCTCTTCCTAGATGAAATTAAAAGCACCAGGTGGAACTTCTGGCCGGTGCTTCATCGAAAACGTGAAAGCATTCTGGTACAACCGATCATGAACTCCTTACATAACATGTACATCATTATCTCAGATACAACAAGCATTTCAAATGATTTTTCTAAATACCCAAAATATTACAAGCCCATTAGGTATGCCGATTTCCATCTTAGCACCATGAATGCTTTGCTTCTGGAGTTTTTTTTTTGTCTTTAGTCATTCAATTTTGTCTTTTACATCACTTTTAGCATACAAATGTTTCTTGTTGGAATTTATCAAGGCGTTAAACCTCCTAGGAACAAGAGCTTTTCAACTTTATGTTGGGGTAGGAATTGCCGCACAACAAAGTTACATGACCACACTTTGTTGTCGATGTCATACTTGTATGGGAACAGAAATAAAATGTTGCACTTTGCATATAGCATCATAGGTTTTCATATCACTATTTAACAAAATAATTAAATAAATAGTATTTTTGTTCTAGGTCAGCCTAAGCTTTCTCCTGTAATTCCAGGTCGGTCAGCCGAGGCTTGCTCCTATTCCCGTGGTGGCCTCTTTCTCATTTTTTGCCCCCTTTTTTCTCCACAAATCGAATGCTCCAAAAATCTTGCATTTACATCGAAACTTCAAATGCTTGTTGTATGAATTGTCAATGTTTATGCAAATAACAAACTCTTTTCAACATTTTAGTTTTACAATGGTTTTCATTTCAATGTTTAATGAATATTTCATACCAATATTGGTGAGAGATACGTATTTTTTACTATCAAATTAATTAAAAAGAATAAAAGTCTTTCTCATCCCGGAATGGCACATTGGCCTCGTTCCCATTTGTCTCCACAAATCGATATATTTTTTGAAAATGAATGCTATAACTTGAACTTTGTAAGGGCTTACAAGGCTCTTAGATTATAGAAGAGTAAATGGTTGAGCTCCGTTGATCGCTGGTGAGATTGCCATGAAGATGAAACGATAATTCCTTCCAGCAAAAATCTGAATAGAGTTTTGGAATCACGAGTGAGGAACGTTAATCTGAGCAATTTCAATACTTGCAGCATCATTGTTAATGGGAAAACAAAAATGGTTTTATTTATGGGGTTGTCCAGTGCATGGGAGATTTGACTTCCTTTGATTGCAAACATTGTGCATCCATTGCCATGGAAGATCTGGTCATAAAATGCATCTATAATAATTCTGCGCTGATTCAACTAGATGGCTGCTTTTTACGTTACTACAGTCATATCTTGGATTCCAAAGGAAATAGATAGAACCGACGAAGGTTGTTGGACGTCCAACCACTTTAGACAATCTGCTTTAGATTCAACTAGAGACTATGATATGAGCGAACCAACTAGATAAAATTGGAAAATTGATCAGCGTGATAGGGATTAATATTTCCTTCCCTTAGTGCTTTGATAGGTTCATTCTCCATCTCCTCGAAGGTGTTTAACAAAATCCCTGTCGATTCAGGAAAACCTGTCCTAAATGGGAGTGTACAGATCCTTAGCTAGAATGGATGTAACTCAGAATCGGCGTAACTCTCGGTATCTCTATGTTAAAATCTGTGTCTTGAAACGAAACTTGAATCTCCGAATTTTTTTTCAGAAGGTATAACATGAGACATAGTGCAAAATCAGGCGAAGGGAAGAAAATGTAAGTGGGTATGTGGATCTTGGAGATCACATCAAACATGGTCGAACAAAAAAAATCAGTGATAAAAGCAGAGATGGGCGAGGAAGATTCATCAATCTGCAAGGATGTGAGAGCAGTCTTTACGAATCCTTTCGATTTGTCTAGAATCTTTGATACAAGGGTTTCTACCTTCATGTGTTGTGTCTCTTCTTCTAGGATTTCCACATGAGGGAGATGGACGAAGCAGATGTCCAGAGCTCCTGAGGATGATATGCGCTGAGAGTAATATTTCTTCAGGCGAGAACCAGAAAAAATTCTCTTGCAGGTAATGAATGTAACAATGAATCCATGGTGGGCCGAGAGGACGAGGACACAGACACACAGAAACACATCATTGGGTGGAGGGACGACGATGTTTGTTACAGTGTTTCGGATCCTAGCCTTAGGAAACAACGCCTAGCTGCATAATTATAAATCTCCACAACCTACAAGTGTCATGCAACTTATCACTTAGTAAGCATTATATGTATTGAGGCATACTCGTAGGGACCTTTACTTAGAGGTGTCTACTCTAATGGCAGGGACCTTGCAAGGACCTCTATTTACGGGGTGTCTAGCTTATTTTGTCCTCCTCACTATTCAATTTATTACCTTTTGACATTAAATTGTGGTTGTAGGCATAATAATACTTGTCTAGTTTTGAGGATGACAAGAAGGCAAAATTCTATTCACTTATGTGCGTGGAGTGCAATGCAAGCCTCAAACATTGAGCTGCTACCTTTCAATGTCCCCATGACAACCTCAAGAGCCAAACATTCTCATAGAAATTGAACATTGATCATGAGTTAAAAACTCATCAGTCCTCACCACTCACTCGATCCAACCTCTTTGATTATTTTTTTATATATGTATAAATGGTTTTCTTACCGTACAAAAAAGGAAACTTTCTTTTAAGATATTGCAAAAGGTGTTTATAATGACCTTACCACTTTTTTATTTTTATTTTTTAAGTTGTGGTTCACAAACACCCTAATGAGGTTGTTAAGTCCATAGGAAGAAAACACAGGTGGGTCATTCACTTTGACTACAGAGCTAACCCGATGGGGACATCAAGTGAGACCCTTATATAAGGATGTATAGATATAAAGACCTTACCACTTATGGTAATATTTGTGCATTTTGAATATTTTAATAAATACAAATAATTGTTTTGGCTAAAACAATGAAAAAAGTATCTCCAAAACATTATTTTGAATATCAGTGGTTATTCACCGAGCATTCAATGTTTAAGTCACTTTCTTTGTGATTGTTGTGTTTCTTAGTTTTTTAATTAGATGTTTAATATTAGCAATTGCTGGAGAAAAAAAAGAAAGAAAAATGAACTCATAGCAACGCGTATTGAATGACCTTTAACACTCCACTCTAAATTCATAGATATAAAGATACTATGTTGAAAATGTTTTGTATGTTGTACGAATACAAAATATATAATAGAAATACTAAGTTGAAAATGTGATAGAAACATTATTAAATTATTTTCATGTCAAAAGTATGGATTTAATAAAAAACATTTACAACCCACTTCTACAAATTGAGAATGTATAATGATGTTGCATAAGCCATACATTTGGGTTTTTGAGGAGGGTTCGACAATGGTTTGTGAGGTTTTAGATGGGTTTCTAGGTGTCTTCAGTCTATAAAGGGTTTTAATTTTCCTTAATACGTATCTCTGTAGGGGTCTTTATGTTATAAGCCGACAAATAATCTTATTTTTTTCTGCATGTGTCCCTAGGAATGAGGTTTTTTCACTATTTTTTTTTTCCTGGAAAGGTCATTTTCTTTGGTACTTCTGCAGCGGTCAGGTCTAAACTGTAAGTCTATTAGTTTTTTCTCACAAGGGTCCGGTGGGTTTTTCAAATTTCTTTGTGGAATTGTATTCTCCACTCCCTCAATTTTCTCTGGGTCGATGTTAGGTTTTATATGGGATTATGAAACAAAATCCACAATCATCCAAGATCTCTCCCTTGGGGGACATAGGCAGGTCGCAGGTTTCTCGGTCTTCTCAGACAAGGCTCTGCCGGTCGGAATATTACTTGGAGATGGTGGATAAAACTTGAGTTTTAGCCGAAAAATTAAGGTCTCCTTCCTCTAGGAATGTTGAACCTTTGGTGGTCGCTTTAGGTTCAAAAGTTGTTGGGGTTGGATATTCTCTATCCTATCAAACCAAGAACCACTCATATGTGCCCCCTTGTGAGGTGGAAGGTAGGGTTAGTTCTAGTTTCCAGGCTAGCAGGAATAAACCTTTCAAAAAGTACCACAGGGGGAAATTTCGTCAGTGGCAACTGCGTACTGATGATGGGAAGTTGACCCTTGGAAGGGGTATCGAATTGGAAGAGGTGGTGGGTATGTCACTACGGGGATTGGTCAGTAAATTCAGTTACAAATCCATGGAGTGTAAGGACATTGAGGAATGGGCCTCAATAGTTTGGGATCCTATCCTTGGTTACATGCCATTCATTTTTGTTTTCCAGAAAGGTTGGTATGGATTTGTATTTAAAACAGAAGTTCAAGCCTCTTATGTGTTGAAGAGAATAGAGTTGAAGGGGGTTTGTAGTCCTATGGTGAAAAGATGGAATTACAATTTCGACCTTGAGACAGAATGCCTCAAGTTGAGGCACCTGTGGGTCCTTCTCCTAGGTATTTCCTTTGTTTTCTGGAATAAGGATGCACTGGTTGAAATTGGTAATCATATAGGTCGGTTTCTACATTTCGAGGAAAGTATGCTCTTTGGGGTTGATAAGTGTGTGGGTAGGATCCTGGTGGAGATAGATATGTTAGAGGGTTTACATGAAAAGTTGGGTATTGACTGGAGGGGTCATTCCTTTTCTTAGGCCATGGATTATTGGGGAATCCCCTTCAGATGCTCTAAGTGCAAGGAAATTGGGAATTCATGGAAATTGTGCTTCGTGTTTGGTTTAGATTCTGATAAATACTTTGTTCAAGTGGAGGCATGGTCCTCAGAAGATATCAATGATAAAGAACAAGCGCCCATGTTGGACTCTGAACCTATAGCCTGAGTTCCTTTGGATTCTCTGCTATCGGTGGACCAATATTTTCTAGGTAAGTTACAAACCCTAAATCCTTCCTTTGTCTCTTTCTTAAACCCCATGGAATATGAGTTTGTTAAAAGTATGGAAGTAAAAGGGAATTTGGTGGGTGAAGCCCTGCTATCAGGGGACACTATTTTTTACAAAGGATTTATGTAAATAGTCAAGCCTCGAGGTCAAAGGATAGGCATTTTATCCCAATGAAGAAACATGTAAACAATAAGGGTTTTGGAACTCTTGTGCCACTAGGGGAAGCTTTTGATATTTTACATGATTCTATAAAGGAGAGTGAATCCTTTCCTGGTGCAAAAATTATTTCAAGGGATTTTCCACCCTTAAATACCCCCTATTTTGGTGTGTGGGTATTGGATCCCATGGTGGGTATTGTACATATAGACGAAGAGGAGCCCTCCCCTTTGGTGGGATCCCCATTACCTTGTATGTCACCCACTGTTTGTCATATTCCTTCATACTGTGAAACTTTGAAAAAATTCCCTCTAGAATCTTTCTCAAGGCTCGCTGGTGTTGGGACTCCCATTTATTTTAGTCCTCCGGAAAATTTGGAGCCTTCTATGATCCTCTAAGATGGTCCTTTGAATATCCCTCCTTGCAAAAACCTGATTGGTGCTTTAAATGGGGGCCTAGAAAAAGATTTATCCCTATTAAAATGAGAAGTGTGAGGAAAATTAAAATAAGTTAACCCTTATGATCCTCCTGTCTTACTTGACCTATCTTCTCCTTCATCTGATTACAGGGTGCTTAGAGGCATTAAAGCCCTATCCAGGGTTAAAACATGATTTGTGCCTCCATTACTATTAGGGGAGTGGTGGGTATCCCTAAATGGACTTCCCTTCAGTGGTTTATGGCTAGAATAAAGGTTGATGTTATTTTCCTACAAGAGACAATGGTTTCTGGTGTTAAAGGAAGAGTTTTTTTCTTGGGTATAAAAAAGGATTAGTAGGTGGTTATTGTCGTTTTGGTGGGCCAATTAGGGGGGTCTTTTATCTACGTGGAATATTGGAAAGCTAAAATTGAAGGCATTCTTTGTTTTTGCAGGTATACGTTTATCAAGTCAGATCTTGGGGTTCTTCCCAGAAGATTTAACTTTTTTAATATCTACGGTCCTTAACTTTCAAGGGAGCATTTTTGGAACAATATTATGGCTGAATGGACTCTTAAACATCATAATATGATGATAGCAGGGGATTTAAACTTCACATGATCCACAAATGAGGTTTGGGGTCAAAGAGCCAAACTTGACCCTCTCAACTCTTTCTTTTCTGGCTTATTTGAAAAGGTTGAAATGGTAGATGTGGAGCCTATTCCCGTTAGCCCTACTTGGAGAAATGGTCGGGATGGTGTTGACAGGATCGCTAAACGAATGGGTAGATTCCTAATAAGTATATATTTGATTGATAAATTGGATAAATATAGGTCATGGGTGGATTCAAATAGAATTTCGGATCATTATCCCATTATCTATCATGTTGAGTTTCAGGGTGTTCATGAAAAGAGTTTGTTAAATTTCAATCATGGTTGGCTTAAGGAGCAGGGATTCATTGATTTTGTGGAGTATATATGCTCTTCCTTCTCGGGTCCTGCTTTCACTCCAATGGAATTGTTAACAAAGAAAATCATTTTGTTAAAAGGAGAAGTCATTAATTGGGAAAGATATAGATCGACTTTGGTAAAAATGGAGTTACATTTTATTGAATAGGAAATTGTTCTTATAAATGAAAAGGCAGGTGAAGGCATTTTCCTAGAGTCGAAGTTGTCTGCTTTGATTAGTATTGAACAATAGAAACAAAGGATTTTGTAGATATTTGATGAAAAAGCTCGACTAAGGAGCACGATCACTTAGCTGGAAGTAGGTGATAAAAACATAAAGTTTTTTCACAAGTTTTCTGAGCATCGACGTAATATCAATTCCATATGGGAATTAAAAAACAAGTTGGGCCTGCAGATTTTCGAGAAAGAGGAGCTTAAAAGTTTGATTTTTGCAAATTTTATGATCCATTTCAATGTAGATGTCCAAATTCTTGTTACAGAGCAGATTCAAGTGATAAAATAATACCCTAGATTTTTTTCTAAGGCTAAAGGTGATGACTTCTTTTTGGACCACCATTTCAAAAGTATTTCTTTTGCTCATATTTTTTGGGAACATAATCATATGGCAGGAAATATTTCTAAGAAGGCCCTTTAAGCGATGGAGGGGTCTTATTTCTTTGAACTTTGACATTGTGACTCCCTCTCTTCTGAATGTAGTTGTCATAATTTTTTTCCTTGAGATTTGGTCCTCTTTGGATTGAGCTTGGTGGCTCGTCGGGGTTGTGTTGTCCTCTGTGCTATATATCTTTGGCTTGTGGTCTAGTCTATGTTTTTTGGACTATGTCTTTTCATCTCTCCTTTGGTCTATCAGTTCTCGTTTTAGACTATGGGTCTCTCTTTGGACCATTTTATTCCCTTTGTACCACTTGTTATTATACTTCAATAAAGTAAAGTGTTTTTTTGGGAGAAAAGAAATCCATCCATTTGTGTAATGAATCGACATAAAGTAATTGTTAAAAATGCAAACAAAACTAGAATGCACGTATATTAAATAAATGAGTAAAATGTTTTCCAAACATATATAGAAAATGGAAAACTTAAACCATTTTCAAATTGAATATTGTTCTAGAACTTTTCCAAATTTCCAGTTGGCCTTAATAATATTTGTTGAAACAGGTTTTTAGTTAATAAGAACTATTTATAATCTAAAACATATTAAAAAAACATATACCTTTCAAGTAGATATTTTTTCTATTATATTGGTTATCATTACCTACTCTTAATGAATATTTGTCCATTTAGTTATATAAATGTTTTTTGTTTGTTTGTTAAGAAATGCTTGTCACTCGGAGCCAGTGCACTTCCACCATTGGAATGAGAGGCCGCAACCCAAGGGCATCTAAGCCGTCAAAATCATCAGGGGATCACACCCGGTCTAGGCCACACCAACTCTTAACATGGACAGATTTTTGGGTGTCTCCTCCCAACTGGCTATCCCCTGTGGGGTTTGAACCCAGGCCATCTTTCTAAGGATACCCACTCCTTAACCGAATAAGCAAGCAAGATTTGACATTTAGTTATATAAATGTTGAGTAAACAAAACAACTTAATAAAAAAAGCAATTCAACTTATAAATAGTTCTCAACATATAATATTTTAAATTTTAAATATAGTTTTTACTTACAAAACTGCAATAGCTATGAAAAAATGAAAACATGCTAATCCTTTCAACTCACTCTCTCTACCACATATGATCATGTCTAAATTCAGATTGTATCTCAAGTAAAGAAACTATACTGATTCACAACCAAATGTTACTATAAGAACCAATCTATCAAAATTCACAATCTATATAACACTATGTGTTTAGTCTACTTACATTAATTTTATCATGATCAAATGTTACTATAAGAACCAATCTATCAAAATTCACAATCTATATAACACTATGTGTTTAGTCTACTTACATTAATCTTATCATGATTTGTGTTTAGTCTACCTACGTTAATCTTATCATGATATGTGTTTAGTCTACCCACATTAATCTTATGATGAGATTAACGAAAAATATACTCTTCCTTCTAAGACTGAAACAATGTTTTACTTGCTCAAAACACCACTTATCTCTCCAAACAAGAAATCCACAAACAATATATATTTCTTCAAAGTAACCTTGATAACAATATATAGATATTTGTGAAAAGAGACTTTATCAATGTTCTAGTTTTTTTTGGTCAAACTAAATATACATTTATATATATTTCTTAAAAGAACCTTGATAACAACAATATGTAAATATTTGTAAAATAACCTTTTACCAATGCTATTTATTATTATTATTATTTTTGTTTATGCTAAGACCTTTAGCAATGTTATTTACTATTTTCTTTTTATGTCTCCACTTTGTAGAGATATATATATATGGGTCATTGCTATTAATCAAGCCGTACATCTCTTAATTTTTTTTTCTTAAAAAGTTAATGTTGAACATTAACCAAAGAAAAAAAATTAAAATTATTTCTTAAATTATCAATTTATACGTTATTTTATTGGCCAACTGACAAATGACGTTTGCATTGTGATTCGAGGCTCCAACGTTGGTGACGGGGGACGAAAGTCTTCACATGGATAAGGGACGAAAGATTTATTGCATCCGCCAAATAGTGTTGAACCGACCTCGACTATATTTACGGTGTGCTGAACTCGAGGAAGGGTTCATTCATTCCTCCAACTATACGAAACTAGAAACATCATTTGCTCATTGCAATGGTGATTTATCCGGAGGTGTCCAACGATGAAGTGGGGTTCAGAGGGGCCGGGTTCTGTGCACGACTTGTAAAAAAGCAGGGGGAAGGGTACTTGGTGGAGTATAGAGACCTTGTGAACGATGAGATTGACACAAAACCACTGAGGGAGAGAGTAGATAAGCTTCACATAAGGCCAAGCCCTTCGGAGCAGAGTAAGGAACAATTTATTATGTATGAGGAAGTTGATGCTTATGAGAGTGATGGGTGTAGTCACGAAGGTCCTTAATAGTCACGATTATATAATATACTTCTTGGAGACAAAAGTAGAGATGATATTTAATCATGGAAAACTACACCCCCATCTCGAATTCATAGATAACAAATGGGTTGAAGTTTCCAAGGTATGCACATTACTTCTCTTCTTTCACTTCACCGGAATTGGTAGTGTACTTTTAATGAGTGATAGGATTTATGCCCTTGGCTTAGTCCTCAAATGGATAAAGTGCTTTTAAGTTTGTTTTTTTCCCATTGTTTTCTTATTTTTCTGTAATGTTTATTTATTATTTCTTCCGTTGTCTAGGATACCCTCTTCATGTCCCCGAAGATTTTTTTGAACACGTTAAGTCCAAGAATCCCGTTCTAGGCTAGCATAGGTTTGTCCATGGACTTCTAAGTGAATTTTACCGTGTTGGGACCCATGTCAATCAGGACACAGAGGGCGCTAGTATTGTTTAGCATGTTGCTTCTACCCGAGACACTACTAATGATTGATTAGCAGTGTGCAAGGTGGATATGCTTTACCTTGGAGTATGACGTCTATGTGCTACAATTTAGCATGCTAAACTTGGCCTAAAAAAATATTAGCTTTGATGATTTAGTATAAAAACTAAATAACCCCCATGCCACATAAACCCAAACTTACAGTTAAATCATAAAATTTAGAAGAAAAATGAAGGTTGGCAGTTTTATGATCTAATCTTAATAAGTATGGAATCCTTTGGAGTATATACATCGACTTCAAACCCTTCAAATCCCCCATTGTTTGTAAAATTTTAGCTAAATACCCTCAATACAATTCAAATGGTACTGGTTCCTGCAATCTATAACAAATCACTACATGTTATAAACCGTGGTCATTGTCATACAAAATTGTTTTACTGCCCATTGCGAGTGGGGTGCGTGTGCTTATCCATTGACAAATGTGTAGGACCAGAATAGGATTCCCATAATTTAGATTTCAAGACCAGATTCTAACAATTGAAAGGAATGTAAACGGTTCTTGGTCAAAATTGATATGACCGTAGTTTAGCACATAATGATTTGTTATACAAAATGAAATGCAATCGTTGATTTCTAATAAATTTCAGAGTTATGCATTTAATACAAGTTTTTTTCACCGTGTTGATATTTTCTAGCTCTTTTTGTAGTAAATGAAAAAAAATGAAAATCACCACGAAAAAGAAAACAATAACATACCCTCATTCGCAAGTCCAAAAGTGGAAAGCAACATAACGACTAAAGAAAATCAAGTTCACCACGCCTTAATGCCTAGCCTACTGATCTCACAGTTATATAAGAGAGCACGATTTTTGCCATCTTATGTTGTGCACTAACTAGTAGTACAGATAGCCGCTATAATCCTGTAGCCTCGCGTATTTCTCTGCTTAACACCCTTTATCGCACAAAGGCAATGCCAAGTCCAACAAACAACGTGTGTACGGTAGAGTGTACACATGGCCTATGGTACATGCACGCTTCATCCATCTAGCCGCGGAAGGAAGAGAGAATTGCATGCTTCTTTTACTTTGAATTTGTTTATCATGATGACTTTAGGTTTAGAAGGAGCCGCAAATAAACGAAGGCCGAAGGCAGGTGGCAGCCATGAAGTCTACCATGCCTCGACGGTTTATAACTAATGCATGATAGTGATAAGTGATCCAAGTTGAATTTTTTTAGTTGCTTTGAATTTTTGTTTTGGTTTATTTTGAAAGAATGTGATTATTTGGAAAAAAATTGCTCAATTTTGTGCCACTGACAAGCTCAGGCCCTGCGCCAGGTTTTCAATTGTTTTGGAAATCATTTTGTGGCACCATTATTTGAAAATTGTAGAGATCTAGTTAGCCACTGCATTTGCCCCTCTTCCTAGTTCTTAAATTAAACAATAATAATTTTAACATTTTAATCATTTCGGTAGTTTTCCCTTATGTTTCATGCATCCATAAGAATAATTTAATTCATTAAAAAAAACTGGATTTCATTGTTTGTGTGAAAATCAATAATATATTCATATAATAATCAATTTTACTTTTAATTTTTCATAAAATATTTATAAGTTTGCATTATGTATATCAATGTATACTATTTTATAATATCAAGAAAAAAATATATATTCACAACTTAACTTATTACAAAACCTTATAAAAATAAATAGATGTTTGGAAAAAAAATGATCTCATGATGATTATAGTATATTTTATTGATAATAATTAATTTGTTAAATATTGTTATGCTTATTATAAATATAAACACAAAAATGAACAATCACACTCATAGTGAAGGATATTTTTTCTAAATTAATAAGACAAATGAAAAAAAATGACAGCTATTCATGCCCCATTTGCAATACAATAATGATTCACATTTTTTGTTTTTAATATCTTAGTCAAACAACAAAGGTTTCCTAAAAGAACTTGTGAAAATTGTGTAGTAAAATAAATGTTTTAATATCTTAATCAAATAACTAAAGGATTCAGAGAAGAGTTGTAGAGAATTGTGTAGTAAACTAATTGTTTTCAATACTTTAATCAAATAACTAGAGTAAGTTAAATTAATTGGGATACAATTATTAAAGGCAAAGTGTCATGTGCAAAATTCCTATCAATTAAATGTAATTCTGACTTGTGGCAAAAATGTAATAAAGACATTGCCATGAATATACTCTCATATTTAGTTACAAGATATCTATCAAAACTCAAAAGACAGAGACATTACCATCTCGTGACTCTTGTTTTTTATTGTATCGGTAATAAAAAAAATTAATTTTTTTTATGTCTAAACTTTTATTTATTTATTATATTGGTAATGAAAAAAATTTAAACCTTACCATGTGTTTAAACTATATAATTATATAATAAAAATGCTTTTTAACTTAAAAAAAATAATTTAATTATTTTCATTAAAAGAAATAAAAAAATTAATACAACGCATATTTTTTAATAGAGAATTATTATTATTTTTTTGAATGTATAATATTTGCATTTTTTAGTATAGAATTATTATTATTTGTTTGAATGTATAATATTAATTTGTTAGTTGTTTAAACTTTTTATTTTCTTAATATATATTAACCTGTTTTATTAGATATGCTGGCAATTGATATTAGTCAAATTTTAATCTTATGGTTAAGAAATTCAGCAACTCAGAAAACTGTCACATCTTTGTGATCGTAAGAAACTGTCTAACATATCCCAAATCTCCAATGCTGCAATTTTATCCTGGTGTCGCTTATGCTTACTGATCTGCAAACAACACCAGTAAACAATAAACAAGTAAAAGATGGCAATTAGAAGAATGTACAGTAAAACAAAAAACTTATGAAATAAACTTTCATCCATATGCACAAGGGCTGTACAAGAAAATCTGCTATACAAGAACATTAAAATTTAAACAGCTTCAATCAAAACAACATATTTAGCCACAAACCGAAATGATCTTCACGTTCCACTGTCTCACAGTCTTCACAGAATCCAAACTATCATCTTCAAAGCAAAGGTGAAATCCTATGACTGCAGAAACAAAAAGCATAAATTAGTCAACTCCCAGACAAGAAAAAATAAAGGGCAGAAAATTGAGGAGGTTTAATGCAGGCGAAGGCAGTTATTGTGGCAGTTCAATATACAGAGTATACCACAAAAAGGACTTCATCGATGCCTAGTAATGATAAATTATAACAGCTAGTATCAGAGACAGAAGATTATACAGCCTCAACACAATACAATTAACCGATCTACCATTTAGGCCTGAGAAGCCTTCTTGATCTCATCGTAAAATCAAATTTCAAATTTTAATAAATAAGAATAAATTTCTTATCCTATATAAGCTAGGCAGGCAGCAACGTGTAGCGTGACTTGTTAGTTCCATGATTTTAGAAGGGTGATTTGTTAGGATTCTTAATAGGAAAGCCCATTCCTAGGGTTGTGTTATGGATTCCAACATCTGAATAAAATTATAATAATATATAAGCTTGGCAGGCAGCAACATGTAGCCTAACTTGTTAGTTCCCTGATTTTACAAGGGTGATCTCTTAGGTTTCTGAATAGGAAAGCCCATTCCTCGGGTTGTGTTATGGATTCCAACAACTATGGCTTAGCTACCCTATGCCAAAATCAAGGTCTCAGTTGTTCATTGACATTTTCTGGACCATCATTTCTCTTCTTCTTAGCTTGACGGTAGGGTAAGTAGCATGTATAGCACAATGCCGTTTTCAAAACATCTACATTGAGTTTTGAAGCTGATGGCAGTTGCAGACAAGCCATGAGTGCCTTATTGATATGAGCACACAGTGGGAGTGATGTGATAGAGAGGAATTTACTTTCAGGTGATCTGTGGACCAAATTTGTGTTTCTTTGTCATCCATAAGATATAAATTTCTGTTTCTTTGTCATCCATGAATACATTCTGATATACATTTGTGAGAAAATTGGAGTCTAAAAGTAAAAACAGGTTTTCACTTTTCAGTTCATTATAGAAAGAAGAGTTCATCAAGAATAAACTTACTTTTATAAAAGATCTCCACATGGTCCTTGAAAGGCCAGTCTTTAAACTGCCACTCTTTTCCCAGCACGAAAACAGCCACAACTCGCTCCCAATCACCGGGAGCAAAAGCAGATGGCTTATCCCTGATTTCATATGCTGCCGACGCCTTTTCGCGTCCAATCTTCCTCTGTATCGTAACACATTCAGGTTTCTTGGGCATCTGCTTGGCCTTGACATCAGGTGCAACATAGACGCCATCCTCCAAAAAGTCCTTTGCATTGTATATATTCAACAAAGTCTGGGAGGCACTCGGAACCAAAATAATGGGTACACACTCCGGCTTCACTTTGCTACCAAATGAAGCCCGAGGAGTGCCCAGGACCTGAGGTTTCTGGGATCCGAACGCAGGCTTTGTTTTCATGACATCTTTCTGACCAATATACGATTGCGTGGGATCAATCCCAAGATCAGCAGTTTCGGCACCAAGATGGTTTTTCCAAAACCTCTTTTCGTCTGTGTTTCCATAATGGTTTTTGCTAGGGGTATGTAAGTTGGACCTGTCGTGCTCTTTCCCCTGCAGATCCTCTGATCTTCTCCTATCATCATCTCTTTTATTAACTATAGATAAAACACTCTGAAAATTCTTATTTGGGCATTCCAATAGGGTTTCCCTGTCCTTAAGAGGCCTCTCTTTGGCCCTAACTAGGTCTATCTGAGGTAACATCTCAGTAATTTTTGGATCATTCTCTGAACCGACCATGTCCCCAGCTTCTCCATCAATCCTAATCCTTTTGTTACCATTGCTATTATTGTTGTTATCATAGAATCCCAGACCAGGGTCCTCAGGTCTGTATTCTTCAACATGGTCTACCTCATCCCAATGCCGTTTAATGGATTTTTCCGGGGGGGCATGAGGGCCAGCAGGAGCAACGAGTTCAATAGCATTGGTGGTACTGGTTTTTCCTTCAAGGTAGTCTTGCAATGGCTTCCTGTCCGTGAAAATGACAGTCTGGAGCTTCTGCAATCGGGCCTGTTGCATGTATTCAGTGTGCTTGAGATGGGCATTTTTAAGAAAGAAAACGAGGCATTCAAGAGTGTAAAAACTACCCTGTTTGGATCTGTAGGCTGTTTCGGTGTTGGCGGGGAATCTGTAGACCTCCCCGAAGTGGAAATCCTCTCCGACGACCCTGATGCTCTCCAAGTCTCCTCTGATTGTGTAGTCACGCAGTACGGAGAGAGGATCCATCTCTCTGGTTCACAAGGTTGTAGATTTCAGAGTTATCCGCTAATGTTTTAATACCACGAGGGTGTTGAGAAATGTAGACTGTATAAAGGAACAATGAAAGTTAAACACAGATACACTCCGGAAAGCTTCGCTTTAAACGGTCGGACCACTCAGAGGGGCTGCGTTTTTTTGTGTTTAAACAAGAGCAAAGATGTTGGTCATCGATAAACTGGTTTTTAATTTATATCTTTCTATTGTTTGTTTTCTAATTTTGAAAAATGGGTTATTGGCAATTGAAAATGTGCAATAATAAACCGACCAGGGTAAAAAGACTTTGAAAATGGAAATTATAATCTGTAGACCTGGCGTTGTACCTTGAGGAACACTAAGATTTTAAATTTATAGCAAGTAGTATAATTTATAAATACCATAAAACTTCAAATATATTTAGAGTATGCTTATTTGACCTACCAAAACTATATTCAAATATATGTTTCAAATATATTAGAGTATATGTTTCAAATATATTTAGAGTATGCAAAGTGTAGCAAACCCACTAAAAATAAAAACCATTCTAAAATTCCCACATTTCTTTATAATACTATTCAGTTTGCATCCCTATTCTTCTTTTTTCAAAAGAAAAAAATATGTTCTTTGTTATTCATATAGTGAATCAAAGAGAACAAGTACATAATAAAATGCCATTGAGATATTCCAAAGGAGGATCAAAGGTGCCATAGATAAAGAACCAAAGAGGTGGAATCTTCAATACTACAGTGGTGGAATCTTCAATGCTACAACCAAATAGCAACTTACAATTCAGCTAGAGCCAAATAGCAACCTACAACGTATAATCATATCTCATTTATATAATAATGTCTAACCTATGTTCATACTTTTTTTCTTTTGGGTACCATTACAAGTAAGATATTAAAACAATGGACATTGAATTTGATGTGATACCTCTACCTATCATAAAGTTTAATGTTTCCATATAGATAGGAACACCATTCAATGTACTTGGCTACAATCGCTTGGGGCAACCTAATAGCGAATATCCCGACCACTTACATAGTTAGCACTATCTCAATTATGAAAAATGAAGAATGGATTTCCTAGAACCACAAGTTATAACACGTTGAATGTTATTAGTAAATGCAAAGACTTCAAATTATGTATTGCCATTGAATCTTTTTCCATATGAATGTAATGCCGCCAACTCCTTCGGATAATCAAAGATATTTTAATTATTTCTAACACCAAATGGTGGTAAAGCAAGCTCTAAACATGGGAGTTTAGCACAATCAGTCAAACATAGGAGTTGAACGTTTCATATGTTGGAGAGTCAAATGAGGTGTTTAACCTATTGAAAGTGTGAGCATTGTTGATAGTGGTGGCTATTTCAGGTTTTATCTTCATTGTTTGGTTCACATCTTTATCTTTGAAGCATTTCACCAATTCAAGCTTATGAAAGAAACAAGTTATTTAACTGCAAATATGACTATGTTGAAAACTTGAAACCTCTAGATAAGTGTAATGGTGCTAAGAAAAGTTGTGATACATATGCAATATTTCATGAACAACCTCCATATCAGTCTCTTTTTTGTATGAACAAACATTCAATCTGGACATCAACAAATTGGCTTATGCAAACTATTTATCCACAAGAGATACAATTGTAGAGGAATACCAATAAGTTCTCATCTCCTTAAAGAATGGATGCATGGGAAACCATTAACAAGCTAATATTAGGTAAAATATACCAAATGGGGACCTACTATTTCTCATTCATGAATGAATTGCAAGGGTCGGGCTCATGTAGTGATCATCAAAATGAAAATCTCATTAGGAATTTGAGTGTGGAGTAAAAGAGATTGATCCCCTTGAGATGTGCATACCCCACCCTAGAGCAGAACATGCAAGGATTCAAGTATTTCATAACATGAATTTTGAAGCATGGGATACTATTACATATGCCTTAACTACGCCAAGAGCTAATATCATATTTTCCAACACATAGCAAATCAATAACACCACTTTTATTTTGCTCAATCTCAAGAGCTTCCCATATTTTTCTTTTTTCATAATGATTGATTCGATAATTTTGGCATCTTCTATGCATATGTGGTGGTTTTGGTAGTGTTCTATAAGTGCTGAATTCTTGACATGATTATGCTTGATGTCTACAATATGCTCCTTGAAACAACCTCACCAATATATGGCTTGCCACACGAGCATGGAACAGTCTACACACCTTTCAATAATCTAGGGTCGATTGGATCCTTCACATGGTCTATTGAATTTTCTTAGGGTGTTTGGAGGAGAGAAGGAGACTCTTATATTTCCTCTTTTTAAAATCTTAGCTATCTTTTCAATGGTTCCTTTAATATATGGGAGGTTGATCCTATTAGTCGCCTCTTTATCATTGTATATTTTTGTTTGAGGTCCTTTGCTAACTTTCATGATCATCTTATTAAATTTTATATCATTATACCTATTCATTTTAAACACCTCCTTAAGGTGTTTTAACTCATCATCGATATGCTCCTCATCAGATAGCTTAAAAGCTCGAGTGTCTAGAGTGTTTATGACACTAATTTTTTGAGCAAAATTATAGTGTGATTTAGAATGCAAATAGAGATCTGCGTGTGTTTTCTTTCGATAGACTTGATGAGAGAATCCACCCTTATCTTTCTTCGTTATGAGAATGTCTAGGAAAGGGATGCTTTTATTCTCCTCATCCTCCATTGTGAATTTTATGCTCTCCAACTTATTGTTTAGATGCTTAAAGAATCCATTGATGATTTCTTCTCCATGCGACCATATCACATTTGTGTCATCCACGTATATTTTCCATGTTTTGGGTTTAAGAGGATATGAGTCAATAGTAATCTTTTCGAATTTCTCCATAAATAGCCTTGCCACAATTGGGGAAAAGGGAGATCCCATGGACACACCTTCTATTTGATCATATAAACAGTCCTGAAAGGTGAATAAGGTTGATTTCAAACACACCTTAATGAGTTCTATAGTATCCTCATCCATGATCTCCTTAATGACATCAATGGTTACTTCTATAGGGATTTTGGTATAAAGGGAGACTACATCAAAGCTCAACATAGTTTCCCCATCCTTCCATGTAATTTTTTTGATTTCATCAACCATCCCCATTTAATTTTTTACATAGGATTGTGTGCCCAACTAAACATCCCATCTTTTTCACCAAAAAAATTTCCAATTTATATGTGGGTGAGCCTATTGTATTCATAATAGGTCTTAGGGTACATATTGTGTATGCACCTTGGGTATACCATAGATTCTAGGAACCACACAGTTTTTGGGTGCCAAGATTAGACTCAGATTGGATATGAATGTAATGGATTGAGTGCTGTAAATTGCGAGCAAAAGGTCTCAGGGTCAAATCCATGGGTGGATATACATTCCTATATAAGGGCCTCACTTGATGTCCCCATAGGGTTAGATCTGTAATTAGAGGGAACAGGATGCGAGCCCTTTGGATGGGACCTCTATGGTTTCTTCACATGGACGTAAAAGCCCCACTAGGGGGTTTGTGAACCACATCATAAATAAATAATAATAAAAAAGCACAAAGTATTGAAATCCATAAATGACCAAAAAAATTATTTTTATTTTCCAAGGAACAACCTCACAAACAATCCTTGGAGTACTTCTTTGTGATTCATGGATAGTAACTGGGGTAAATTGTCATCCTTGGTTATAGAGCCTAACCTCAACAGAATCAAGAGAGTTGAACTCATGACCCCCCCATCTTTGGGGACTAGAGATCTCACATTTGGCTCATGACTACTTGAACCATCCCTCGGGCTATTAAACAACCCTTGGAGTACTTCTATGTGATTCATGGATAGTAACTGGGGTAAAATTTCATCCCTGGTTATAGAGCCTAACCTTGACGGAATCAAGAGAGTCAAACTCATGACCTCCCCATCTTTGGGGGGTAGAGATCTCATATTTGGCTCATGAGTGCTTGAACCAACCCTCAGGGCTATTAAATAACCCTTGGAGTACTTCACTGTGATTCATGGATAGTAACTGGGGCAAATTGTCATCCCTGGTTATAGAGCCTAACCTCGACGGAATCAAGAAAGTCGAACTCATGACCTACCCATCTTTGGGGGGTAGAGATCTCACATTTGGCTCATGATTGCTTGAACCAACCCTCGGGTCTATTAAACATACTTTTCTTTTTATTTTTCCAAGGAATAGGTGTAAACATATTTTTCTTTTTCTTTTTTCAACGAATAGGGGTTAACTGCTGACCTGGATTATGAAGCCTATCTCCATGGGGATCAAGTGTGTTAAACCCATAACCTCCTCAACTTTGGAGAAAATATCTCAAGTCTGCCACATGACCACTTGAGCTAACCCTTGGGACTCATATATGACAAATAATCATATAAATAATAAATATAAGCTAAGATAGATAAATTTATATAATGCCATGTGAAATAATATTTATATGCATTGATTAGTGAAAATAGTGAAGAATGATTGTGCTCACTTCATTTATTATTCTGACATTACACAGAATAATAATTCCATACTAGAATTTCATCATCGAAGATTGTAATTCCAACAATCTGTCAAAAAACCCAACCAAAATTATAAAGAAAACCCACCAAAGGCGCCGACCTAGATTATAAATCCTATCTCCATGGGGATCAAGTGAGTCGAACCCGTAACCTCCTCAACTTTGGGGAAAATCTCTCATGTCTGTCTCATGGCCACTTGAGCTAACCCCCTTGGGACTCATATATGACAAATAATCATATAAATAATAAATATGAGGTAAGATAGATAAATTGATATAATGCCATGTGACAAAATATTTATATGCATTGATTAGTGACAGTAGTGAAGAATGATTGTGCTCACTTCATTGACTATTTTGACAGTACACAGTCTCCGAGGCTAGCATTCTCATTGGAATAAATCCATACTGGAATTTCATCATCATAGCTTGTAATTCCAACAAATTGTAAAAAACCCATCCAAAATTATAAAGAAAACCCACCAAAGCTAGGCTTTATTTGTGATTAAAAAAAAACGAATTGTGAATGTCGGGTGGGTATGAAAACTTGGAATGAAGTGGTCCCTTGCAAAATCCTCGACAAGCAAACATGCCTTTTGCGACCAATCATCGAACTGAGTTATGCAATTATAGATAACAAATGAAGGAAACTTAATAACTTCTCCATGTGATTTCTTTGAGTCCACATGGGCCTTTGTCAG
This sequence comes from Pseudotsuga menziesii, assembly GCA_001517045.1. Taxonomy (NCBI): domain Eukaryota; kingdom Viridiplantae; phylum Streptophyta; class Pinopsida; order Pinales; family Pinaceae; genus Pseudotsuga; species Pseudotsuga menziesii. The sequence continues at coordinate 22,839 of LPNX010500855.1, read as the reverse complement.
TCCCAACATGCTACATGCTTACAAGGAGGTTGTTAAGACTCAATCGTTAGAAATAATTCTCACCAAAGTAATCATTAAATGTATTCCTAACACTATCAATCTTGAGTTGATGCTCAGCTGTGAACTATCATGCTTCCAAAGACATCTTAGAAGAACTAAGCCAATTTCTTGGGACCAAGGATAAAAAACACACATCCAGTCCAGAATTATTCGTTTATTTGTTTGATCGAAGGACATATTATCCTCTTGACGATGAGAAATACTGGAATGGGCTAGATGCTCATGCCTTGACATGCTCCTCAATAAAATAGATATCAAGGCATACACCAGAGTCCAATGGTCTTGAGTTTAGGCTCATTCTTCATTAAAGCAATGCAAACACTTTGTTGAGGGATCAACCTCTCTCTCCATCAATGGATTCAAAACTAAAGAGGAGGGAGGGGCCTGTATTATCAACTTGTCAGTTGATAATCCTATGGGTTTCCCAAATACTTCCTTTCTATTTTTTCTATAACTGCAATATCTATCCAACATGGACCTAGCGCTAAAAATAAAGTGTAAAGGGTGTCCCTGCTTTGCTCATAATAAAATTGTCAATGTCCATATAATTCTCCCTGATATCACTGGGGGTATAGACTACATGAATCCAGTCCTCTTGAATATCTTCCTAGGATCAAAATCTGTGTTCCATATGATTGTTTGAGATCGTGAAACAAGGAGCTTCTGAAATTTCCAAACTATGTAGTCAAGTAATATATTGTGGACGTGGAGAACATTAGCCATGGTTCCAAAATTTGGACATAATTTATCCTATAGGTTTCCCAAATACTTTCTTTCTATTTATCCTGTAGCTAAAATATCCAGCCAACAGGGACTTGACGCTACAATTAAAGTGTAAAGGGTGTCCCTTCTTTGCTCCATAATTTATCCATAATCTCACCTTTTCGAGAGGGTATTTACATATGTGGAGGATCTTGTATTCGAGAGAAGAAACTAAATGAAAATATATCCTGATTTGATTCGAGTGCAGACCCTACAAATGCTGAACCTCTTTAAGAACATCATTAATTTAAAAAAAATGTTGAATGATTAAGAACATGTGTTCCCTCTTAGGAGTTCGCAGGTTCAAATCCGGAGGGGGGAAGGGTATGTACACCTATGTATACTTTAGCAGTTAAATCACTACACAGAGGGTTGTCCCTTGTCCCACAAACAGGGGGGTCTCATACACCTCTAATTGGTGTCTCGCTTGGCAGTGACCTTATAAATAGCTTATTATTATTATTATTATAAAAGAATCTAAGAAGAATTTGGAGAGAACAAGAAGATTTCTCAACAAGATTACATTTTGTAGTCCAATATACTTATGAAATGACAATCATTTTCTACCACTCATCCCAAAAGACAATAACATAAGTGATCCATTGAGGGTGCTTAATGGACCTTTGGTTATGTTGCTTAGAGTTGGAACTCTTTCCCAATATATTGATCCATTAGGGGTGCTTAATGGACCTTTGTTTATGATGCATAGAGTTGCAACTCTTTCCCAAGCTATTGGTGATTGCTGACAATTATACCATTTTTCTACTAACCATGATTTGGCTATATGGCATCCATTCTATAGTGCTACAAATGTTCAAACAAATGACAGTTGAACTTAATCAACAAAATGGGGGCCATACTGAAATGATACAACATATAAACATCAAAGACCATTTAAATGAGACTTAGATATGAACTACATGGATAATAATGCAAGCTCACATCACTGATAAAACATGTTAAACATTGATGTATCCTTACTAAAAAATAAGGATACCTTGACAAGGTTTGCAAGGCTTGATTATAGGACATGATATGGAATAAGTTATATATAGACTTTAAAAATCGTTATAAACACTTTAAGGTTGCATAAATGTGAAAGACCTTTAATCAGTAATCAAATAGATCCTATGATATATCCTATATTTTGTCACATTAGGGATGTGACTTAAAGTATTTGGATGCCTTTAAGATTTAGAGCAACTATTCAACTATTGGGTTCAAATGTTCTTCCTAGCCTTCAAGTTTAATGAGGCAATGCATTTCACCAATTTGGAGTGGACCATAAGATGCCAATATTGTTTCATATAGTCTCGGGAAGCCTTGACGGTTATTCTATAGTCATTTAAGTGGAGAGACACATAAGTAAACTAACAAAAATTGAAGACCATTTAAATCAGTTTCAGATTTGAACTAGATGACCAGTACTACTATCTAATATGATTGATAAAGCATGTTAACATCAATGCAATCTTAGTAGAAAGTCGGGAGATCTATATAGAGATGTATAGATATAATGACCTTACCACTTATGGTAATATTTGTGCATTTTGAATATTTTAATAAATACAAATAATGTTTTTGGCTAAAACAATGAAAAAAGTATCTCCAAAACATTATTTTGAATATCACTGGTTATTCACTGAGCATTCAATGTTTAAGTCACTTTCTTTGTGATTGTTGTGTTTCTTAGTTTTTTAATTAGATGTATGGACAATATGACAGAAAAAAAGGAAGAAAAATGAACTCATAACAACGCGTATTGAATGACCTTTAACACTCCACTTTAAATTTATAGATATAAAGATACTATGTTGAAAATGTTTTGTATGTTGTACGAATACAAAATATATAATAGAAATACTAAGTTGAAAATGTGATAGAAACATTATTAAATTATTTTCATGTCAAAAGTATGGATTTAATAAAAAACGTTTACAATCCACTTCTACAAATTGAGAATGTATGATGATGTTGCATAAGTCATACATTTGGGTTTCTGAGGAGGGTTTGACAATGGTTTGTGAGGTTTTATATGGTTTTCTAGGTGTCTTCAGTCCATAAAGGGTTTTAATTTTCCTTAATAGGTATCTCTGTAGTAGTCTTTATGTAATAGGCCGACAAATAATATTATTTTTTTCTGCATGTGTCCCTAGGAATGAGGTTTTTTCATTGTTTTTTCTTTTCTTTTCTGGAAAGGTCATTTTCTTTGGCACTTCTGCAGCGGTCAGGTCTGAATTGTAAGTCTGTTGGTTTTTTCTCACAAGGGTTTGGTGGGTTTTTCAAATTTCTTAGTGGAATTCTATTCTCCACTCCCCCAATTTTCTTTGGTTCGATGTTAGGTTTTATATGGGATTATGGAACAAAATTCACAATCATCCAGGATCTCTCCCTTGGGGGACATGGGCAGGTCGCAGGTTTCTCGGTCTTCTCCGACAAGGCTCTCCCTATCAAAATGTTACTTGGAAATGGTGGAAAAAACTCGAGTTTTAGCTGAAAAATTAAGGCCTCCTTCCTCTAGGAATGTTGAACCTTTGGTGGTCGCTTCAGGTTCAAAAGTTGTTGGGGTTGGATATTCTATAGCCTATCAAACCGAGAACCCCTCATATGTGGCCCCTTTTGAGGTGGAAGGTAGGGTTAGTTCTGGTTTCCAGGCTAGCAGGAACAAACCTTTCAAAAAGTACCACAGGGGAAAATTTTGTCAGTGGCAACTGCGTACTAATGATGGGAAGTTGACCCTTAGAAGGGCTATTGAATTGGAAGAGGTAGTGGGTATGTCACTCCGGGGCTTGGTTAATAATTTCAGTTACAAATCCATGGAGTGTAAGGACATTGAGGAATGGGCCTCAACAGTTTGGGCTCCTATCCTTGGTTACACGCCATTCATTCTTGCTTTCCAGAAAGGTTGGTATGGATTTGTATTTAGAACAGAAGTTCATGCCTCTTATGTGTTGAAGAGAACCTGGTTGAAGGGGGTTGGTAGTCCTATGGTGAAAATACGGAATTATGGTTTCGACCTTGAGACAAAATGCCTCAAGTTGAGGCACCTGTGGGTCCTTCTCCTGGGTATTTCCTTTTTTTTTTCTGGAATAAGGATGCATTGGTTGAAATTGGTAATCATATAGGTCGGTTTCTACATTTCGAGGAAAGTATGCTCTTTGCGGTTGATAAGCATGTGGGTAGGATCCTGGTGGAGATAGATATGTTAAAGGGTTTACATGAAAAGTTGGGCATTGACTGGAGGGGTCGTTCCTTTTCTTAGGCCATGGATTATTGGGGAATCCCCTTCAGATGCTCTAAGTGCAAGGAAATTGGGAATTCATGGAAATCGTGCTCCGTGTCTGGTTTAGATTCTGATAAATACTTTGTTCAAGTGGAGGCTAGGTCCTTGGAATATATCAATGATAAAGAACAAGCGCCCATGTTGGAATTTGAACCTATAGGCTTAGTTCCTTTGGCTTCTCTGCAATTGGTGGACCAATATTTTCTAGGTAAGTTACAAACCCTAATTCCTTCCTTTGTCTCTTCCTTAAACTCCATGGAATATGAGTTTGTTAAAAGTTTGGAACTAAAAGGGCATTCGGTGGGTGAAGCCCTACTATCAGGGGACACTATTTTTTACAAAGGAATTTATGTAAATAGTCAAGCCTTGGGGTCAAAGGATAGGCATTTTATCCCGATGAAGAAACATGTAAACAATAAGGGTTTTGGAACTCTTGTGCCACAAGGGGAAGCTTTCGATATTTTACATGATTCTATAAAGAAGAGTGAATCCTTTCCTGGTGCAAAAATTATTTCAAACAATTTTCTACCCTTAAATATCCCCTATTTTGGTGTGTGGGTATTGGATCCCATGGTGAGTATTGTACATATAGACGAAGAGGAGCCCTCCCCTTTGGTGGGATCCCCATTACCTTGTATGTCACCCATTTTTTGTCATATTCATTCATACTATGAAACTTTGAAAAAATTCCCTCTAGAATCTTTCTCAAGGCTCGCTGGCATTGGGACTCCCATTTCTTTTAGTCCTCCGGAAAATTTGGAGGCTTCTTTGATCCTCTAAGATGGTCCTTTGAATATCCCTCCTCGCAAAAACCTGATTGGTGCTTTAAATGGGGGCCTGGAAAAAGATTTATCCCTATTAAAATGAGAAGTGGGAGGAAAATTAAAATAGGTTAACCCTTATGATCCTCCTGTCTTACTTGACATATCTTCTCCTTCATCTGATTCCAGGGTGCTTAGAGGCATTAAAGCCCTATCCAGGGGTAAAAAATGATTTGTGCCTCCATTAATATTAGAGGAGCGGTGGGTATCCCTAAATGGACTGCCCTTCAGAGGTTTATGGCTATAATAAAGGCTGATGTTATTTTCCTACAAGAGACAATGGTTTCTGGTGTTAAAGGAAGAGTTTTTTTCTTGGGTATAAAAAAGGATTAGTAGGTGGTTACTGTCGATTTAGTGGGCCAGTTAGGGGGGTATTTTGACTACGTGGAATATTGGAAAGCTAAAACTGAAGGCATTCTTTGTGTTTGCAGGTATAGTTTTATCAGGTCGGATCTTGGTGTTCTTCCCGGAAGATATCGACTTTTTTAATATCTATGGTCCTTAACTTTCAAGGGAACATTTTTGGAACAATATTATGGCTGAATGGACTCTTAAACTTCATAATATGATGATAGCAGGCGATTTAAGCTTCACATGATCCACAAATGAGGTTTGGGGTCAAAGAGCCAAACTTGACCCTCTCAACTCTTTCTTTTCTGGCTTATTTGAAAAGGCTTAAATGGTATATGTGGAGCCTATTCCCCTTAGCCCTACTTGGAGAAATGGTCGAGATGGTGTTGACGATATTGCTAAACAAATGGATAGATTCCTAATAAGTATATATTTGATTGATAAATTGGATAAATATAGGTCATGGGTGGAATTAAATAGATTTTCGGATCATTATCCCATTATCTGTCATGTTGAGTTTCAAGGTGTTCATGAAAAGAGTCTGTTCAAATTCAATCATGGTTGGCTTAAGGAGTAGGGATTCATTGATTTTTTGGAGTATATATGCTCTTCCTTCTTGGATCCTGCTTTGACTCCAATGGAATTGTTAACAAAGAAAACCATTTTGTTAAAAGGGGAAGTCATTAATTGGGAAAGATATAGATCGACTTTGGTTAAAAAGGGGTTACATTTTATTGAAGAGGAAATTGTTCTTATAAATGAAAAGGCAGGTGAAGGCATTTTCCTAGAGTCGGAGTTGTCTGCTTTGATTAGTCTTGAACAATAGAAACAAAGGATTCTGTAGATATCTAATGAAAAAGCTCGACTAAGGAGCACAATCACTTAGCTGGAAGCAGGTGATAAAAACACAAAGTTTTTTCACAAGTTTTCTGAGCATTGACGTAATATCAATTCCATATGGGAATTAAAAAACAAGTTGGGCCTGCAAATTTCCGAGAAAGAGGAGCTTAAAAGTTTGATTTTTGCACATTTTACGATCCATTTCAATGTAGATGTCCAAATTCTGGTTACAGAGCAGATTCAAGTGATAAAAGAATACCCTAGATTTTTTTCTGAGGCTGAAAGTGATGACTTCTTTTTGGACCACCAAAAGCAGAAATTAGTAAGAGAAAGAACCGACTCCAACTATCTATGGATCCAACCAGTGAGTTTAATCCTCAAAAAGTGTTGTTGGATTTCCAGAATTGGAAATACTCAATCACAAGATAAATACCAAAGGTCCACCATGTTTATACTGCACCACTTTGATTATAGTCATTTTCCCCAATGTCTAACCCTTCTCCCACAAAAATTTCACCCAGTTAAGATTACTCAGTAGAATTCTTGGATCCCACTGCCTCCTCTACGGGGATCTAAGTTATATTGACACTTTTGGAAATTTTTCATTCCAAGAAATTCCAGTGTCCCACAACCATATTGGAAGCCCATAACTTCCCTTTCTTTCAAAAAATTGTACCATTAGGTTCAACAATATTTGGACATCTTCTTCTACAAGATGATTTCTATCATGTACTATTGCATCCCACATTAAATGAATGCAAGATGATAAATTTACCTCATATATGCAAACCTAATCCTTGTATTTTTGTGTACCCAATCCATGCACTAGATTCCATACATTTCTTTTCTACTTCTCACATAACATGGTAATTCCATACGTATCTATAAATCCGCTACAAATGCAAAGGAAACTCTTACCAATGTGAGCCAAGATTGCACACCCTTTAGTCTCCATCTATGTTATGTATCTACCCATCCAATGCATGGATGAATAGAAACATTTTCTTGATGATGCATATAGGATGTGATCATCCATATTCCTCACGATGAATTCTTCCACCCATAAATTTAGATCATGAAGTATTTCTTCCAAGACTTGTATGTCAAACAATACTTCACCCATGCAAGAAAGCATGGTGCACCCATGAATCTTCATTTCGGTGATATACTTGTCTACCCAATACTTGGATAAAAAAATACCACTACATGCATCCTCAAATAGTATTTCCTCGGTTATTTTTCCCATATCTAAGTCCTCCTCATGACTCTTCTTCAAATCAACAAATGCTTGGCCAAACTTGTCTTCATCTTTCCTCTTCATAAGAGCATTCAAATATGATTTTCTCTCATGATTCATCATCACTTGAGGCTCTTATACATAACTATGATTGTAATCAGCCATATGAATCTGATTTTTAATGGCATTGGAGTAAAAATGTATTCCTTCCATCTTCATACAAAACTGCTCTTCAAACTGGTAGGCAAGGAATATATGACAAGAGAAACCCTTACCTTCATGTTCACTCATATCTGGGGTGTGGTTATCCACCCAATCCATGGATGAATCAACACCATTATTGGCTGGGACAAGTGGATAAAATGTAAATACCTCCTTCAAAGTAATTTGTTTCTCCCATACGGGTAGCTCACAATTCTCTTGATGTACTTATAACACTCGACCAACTTGCTCCATGACAGTTCTCTCCCAATGATCATGTATTTTGGATTTCCTTTCTTGTGCATTAGAATTACCAATGAATTATGCATCAAAGATTATCCTACTAAGGTGAGAAATAATGGTGCATCCTTTGATCTGTATATATGTTATGTAGTCATCTACCCAATCCTTGGATAAATAAGCAGAGTCTACCAGTTTATCCCCATGACTTGTCCTCAACTATCTCTCCCATAGTTGAATAATTCTCATCATTCTTTAAAATAAGTTTTTGGAAAATGTATTCAATATAACCTCCCTTCACAAACACCTGCATATCATAATTTTCCTCATGTTCAAATCTCTCACGAGGTTCCTCCTGGTGTGAAGCAAGTGTTCTACAATTAGACTCCATGTCACTGCTTACTTCAAGAACTTGTATCACTGAGTAGTCCTCATGATCATCTTGTGCATGAGGACCCTCCAAAGCATGATGTGAACAATTAACCACACATATAGGATCACTAGTGGTTATGGGAAATGAATGGGAATCTCCCAATTCCACATGAAAATGCTTTCCTTTGGATACTGCTCTGTCTTAAAAAAGTTTGAGAGCAATGTCTCAGTCCATGAACAAATGCAAGTAGTCATTCTTAATCTCTTCCATATATCTTCTGATGATGCATAGTTCAAATATAGAGACTCTTCCCACAATCTTACTTTGTTTCTCCTCCATCTAGACTCTCCCAACAAGATCTTCAAGAAGCTTGTGTGCACCATTGGTTCTAGATAGAACTTGCAGTAAAATTTCCTCTGTGACCAAGAGTAGGATCTCTAAGTCACTCCATTGATCTATGAAAAAACAATGTGTGATTCCAAATATTGGCTCATACCTCATATGTGAGTCATGCAAACTCCCATCCAATGATTTATCCATGTCACCGCATTCATCCTTAAAACCCAAAATTTGAGCCCCAATACCAAAAGACTCAACCATGGAAATTTACTCCTTGGAAGTGGATGTGTATGCATGATAATACAAAGGAATATAGAAATAATAATTACGTTCATACATTTGCATCATATCTTCCTCCTCATGTGGTATGGCTATGGTGGCCTGCTATTCCACCAAACACTCTAGAAGACACCCAAGTGGCGGTGGCTTGTATTTTGCTTCATTTTGTATCTCAAATGGTGTTTTAAGATATGATTTAAGTTATTCTTTTTTATATGATACAAAATGTGTCTACCACCATTGACAACATCATCCTCTTTTGCAATGACTCTGAGATCATCAACAAGGAAACTAGAAGTGTTTTCATCTGCCACACTACCAACAACTAGATGTTGAACTGTTGAGTTCTTAACTGCGCATGGATTGTCTTCATGATCATCTTATTTCAAGAAACTTAAGGTTACCGAATATTGAATGGTACTGACATCATCACTTGTTGAGACTCTTCTTGAATAGAAACGAAAGAATCTCATAATGCTTGAACACGTAGGTTGATTTGTTGAATCTTCACCTTTGGTTGCTTCTTCTTCCTGTTTAGTCAGAGAGGTGGGATAACTTGGTTCCTCCATGGATGGTTCTCTTCCCTTGAATGAATACTTATAAAAATATGAAGCTAAAATCCATAAGTGACATAGACACAATCCTTGAAAGTCGTGACCGCACCAATATCCTTCCCCAATGTTAGATACTCCTGGTAGCATCGGGGTATGTTTTCACATATTTCTATCTCCTTTCCCAAGTCTCTCTTAACCATTGGAATATCATACATGATATATTATGTATATGGTGGATAGAATTCATCATCTTCCATCCTTAGTAGGCCTCCATCAACATAGAGGATCTCTTCTTCTTCAAATTGTCTGTAGTACTCTTCATAGTGCTCATAGGAAACATCATTAGAGTAGGACATGGATGCAATTTCCTTCAACTTGAGAAAGTGCATTCCATGGGAGTGGAGGAAAATTATCTTATACCCATGCAATTCACATAAGGTATAATTCAGGTGCACTAACTCTGTGCAATAATTTTTCAAAACTAACTTTAAGACAACTAGCTGACAAGTGGACAAATTAGAAAGCTAAGGAGGTAATAACTGGGATTTAAAGGTGAAACCAATAAGGAAGGTAAGGATACTATTTTTTCATATTCCTAAGCCCCTGCATTTTGGTCCCTATTAGGTTTCAAACATAATTCAGGCTTAAGTCTACTACCAGGCTTCTGGGAGTCCTGATTGGTGCAAACTGAAATCTATACAAGCAATTTCCAAGAAACCAATGGATAAGGGAAGCTTAGGAATATTATAGAAATATATTAAGGATGTTAAAATAATCATTTACAGGTTTGTAACATATCATAAATATTCAAAAGGAATCGTACAAGTTGCATTAGAAAAACTAGTCTCTAGGATTGTGCACTGAAGTCAGCCTTTGGAATTTCCAAACATAGGAAATGGGTCACTAATATTCTGTTTTATGCATGGAATATATTAATTTAAATGTTATTGAATGTTAATAATAAAAAATAAAGATAATTTATATGTTTAGACTGCTTAAATCACTCAAACTGGAAAACCAGTCCATTATTCATTGAATTCTAGGCAGGGTATTAAAAACCTTCATGAAACTTTACCAAAACATATTCTGAAGGCTGTGAAACTTTCATATATCATTAATTACATAATAATAGATCCGTGAGGTTCAAAATGAATCTCACTGGAATATTACATATAGCCTCTTATATCATTAAACCCATCGATTTTCTCAGAATCTCTCAGAAACTAGGTAGAATCGAATGTTGAGCCTACCAAACTATGAAAATGGTATGAACCTAATATTAAATGGAATAATGGAAATCATTAAATTAAATACATCTAAGTGAGGTTGAAATTCCCATTACACATACTCTAGAATAGCTTGAATAACATATAATGGATAGAAGGAAGAGAGTAGAATGAATTTCATTGAAGGTGTTAGTTTTTCTAGATATTATTACTTGATTAAGATATTTTTTTGAAAGAATAAAAAGTACATCTAGATGCATAAGATATAAGAGATACAAAATACATAAATATTTTTACTGGGGAAACGATAAAGGAGAAAACCCCTCAAACTTCTTCAGAATAGTAAGATGATCAAAAGCAGTAATAAGAAGTATTCAACAACTAGCTGTCTCTCCTCCCTTTGTCTCTCTCTCTCTCTCTCTCTCTCATGAGAACTTGAGAGAATGAGGTGTTTATAAATGAGGGAGAGCGCCTCCCTATTTATACCTTTCAAGTCATTGACGGAACATAATAATGGGGCCCATATGTCTTCCCTAACAAGGCCGACTTCTCCCAAGGAGGCTCCAAATACACATTACATGATGTTACACTGGGGACTATTTCCCTGACTTACAACAGAGGTTGTAGCTCAAGGTCTAGACACAATTAAGACATCTTGCAAGGGGGTAAACACATTCCCAATGGGCGTGCAACAAAATACAATGATAATACACATCAAAATATCTTATGAAGTTACAAATACATCAACAATCCCTCTTAAGTAGGAAGGTATTCTCTCTCTCCACAATCAACAACACATCTGGTCAAGTCTTCATCACAGAGTCATCATCACGAATTCATAGAGTCATCATCATATATTTTTCCATCATCATCTTATTATTTGATTGTCATACCATATTATCTGTCATCAGAAGTTTCTACAGATCCAACCCTTTTTCATGCTAGATGTAGGTCTAGTCCTCTGCTAGGTCTTCATCACATCTCGAGCAATCCATCATGTAGGAAATGTTCAGGACCTTATTTGGATTTCCACGGTATTAACCCGCGTCTTATACATTCTTCTCTTCCTATCCAGATCATCTCTTTTGTCCTGCACAAGACAAAACAAAACGAAACAAATAAAAAATCCACGATCAACCTGCATTCTATCAGAGAACTGCCTAGGTGCACCTCTCGTGCTTCGTGGCCTTATTTTCTCAACATGGAAACACACATATATGGATATATATGTAAGGACTTATTACAACCCAAAAACCTGCTGCCTCAGGATATTTTTCGTTCTAGGTCAACCTCATGGTATTACATATGAACAACTTGCATCTAGCATCTTTTTCGTTCAGATAACCTTCAGGTGTATTACATCTGAGTAACCTACGTACCATTCTAGGTATCATTTTTACACTCAGATAACCCACGAGGCGTAGTACATTCGAATAAACTACATACCATTCCAGGTCTCATTTTACATTTGGATAACCCGTTATAGGACTGATTACGTCCAAGGATAACCTATGAGCTTCGCCAGGACTGATTACATCCAAGGACAACCTACAAGACTGATTACGTTCGAGTATCCTATTGCACCAGGATTTTCGCGCTTGGATAACCTGTCTCATTTCCCATGTGAGATATTATGCTTTCATAACCTATTAGGACTAATTACATCCAAGGATAATCTGCGAGCTTCGGAAGGACTGATTACATCCAAGGACAACCTACAGGGTTAATTACGTCTGAGCAACCTACGATCTTCACCAAGGTTTTATGCTCAAACAACATGTATCTATAGCTATGCTAGAACACGTCACTCCCTCTTTCGAGGGATCTCAATATGGATTACACCAAATCTTTCTCTGAAGTACTCGAACTTCACTCTCGCAAGAGGCTTGGTAAACACATCGGCTGTAATAACCTAAAAATTCGTAAAACTTTAAATTTTTTCATGTAACATAAAATGTTCAAGGATGTCACTGCCTAAGGACCAATAATTGCTAATGGTTACTTCAAACCGTAGTATTAGAATCTAACATTGCAAGTTTCTAGTTCTAAATGATTTATTTGTTTACCTTGTTAGTACCATGATACAGATGTTAACTTTAGCTATTATGCTCAGAGGAAGAAAACAATATTTGAATCTTGGCACTAAGTGTGTTTTTACTGTCTTAACAATAGGAAGGAACCTTAGTTGAGATCGGGGCTTACCTAGCTTACAGTTAACGCAATGAAGTGATGCTTCTTTTATAGGTTTTAAACATGTAAGCAGTTTTGTTATCAGTAAATCTCGATCAAGAAAAATCCTCAACTAGCATAGGATAAAATGCTAGTTAAATTGTTTGTTTTTGCAGCATGACCCCGTAAGAGGTATTGTTGATATTTTTATTGTTTAGAAATCTGCATAAATGTTGGTAAAACACTATCATAATCGACTGGGTTTAGTTCAGTTATGCTTACTACTACAGTGCTTGTTTAAATGACCTTCCTCTTTGTGTTTTCAGCTATAGACTTGTATTTAATTTTAGATGGGCATTTTATAAACAGATCTACTTCTGTCAATAAGAGCATAGTAACCTAAGAGATCTAAAAATTAGAGGATATGTTAAATCTACTTGTGACAAAAACTTCATATTTATCGTTAGTGTTTGGTATAAGTACTGTTTATATTTACTCAAGTTCTTTCCAAGACTTTAATTATTCTATTCTAACGATCCTCAATCAAGTATTTATATTTGATTTTCTTGTATCAGAAATCTCACTTTATATGAGTTTTTGTTGACAAATCATATATTTGACATTTTAAAACCATGCTTAGACTAAACCTAGCTTGAAGATCTCTATGGTTAAGTTTTTCTATATAATGTTAATTCCTCCCTTGTTTGTATCTTACTACAACCAATAGTAACATTATTTTAAAAAAAATGAAAAGAACATAAATATGAAAAGTTAAAGTTTATAGTTATGAATAAGGCCCTAGTGTAAATGAACACCTCTCAAACACGAAGTCTTGGGTTTATAAAAACAAGAAATCAAAACAAGGATAATGATACTATGCAATGATACCATAAGGTTTTGACTTGTAAACAAATGATTGTACAGGTTAGACGAGTTCGAACTATAGCATGAAACCCATAACTTGCAAATAATTTGGAGGACACGTGGTTGGTGTTCAATGGTTAGGTTTTGTGTTGACCTTGAGGTGCCATATAACTTGTTTCAAACCCTAAAACATCACATTTTGTGCTTTGTCTCTATTGTGGGGTGGTTGAGTTGCGAGCTCATGGCCGCCAGGCTTATTATCAGTCCTCAAATCCTTTGCTTGCAGGCCTTCATAAGCTATAACGAGCTCCTTTGCAAGTTTGTCTTTCAAGCTTTGGTGCAGTAAGAGTGAACATGGTGCTTGTTGTTGTCGTGAGGTAGTTTTGACTGTAGAATAGAGTGTTGCAGGTTGGGTTGTCTTCATCGTCGTTTTTTCTGAGTGAGTTTGGTACTTTGTGAGTGCTTTTGACCATAACCAGTGTGAAGGGAGTCATTGGGTAGAGTGAGCTAGGTTCTTGTTTACTGCTTGCTTTCCTATCGTGGGTTTGGTCCTTACCTCGTCGTGGCTCGGGACTTCACACCTGAACACTGCGAACTACATTTTCTTTTTGGCAGTGCTCCATTTCAGCTCGTGGATATAACGAGGAAAGCTAGGGTTAGCTTGCAACTTCCAGACAGTTGCGCAACTCTCTAGGGTAAGTAAAGAAGTAGTTTTTAAGCCTTTAGGCACAATTTAAATTTATTATTTTATGAATTATATGATTTTAATAAATGGGGTTTTGATTGTGCAGGTTCGCAACGTGAAGGCTCAGTTCTGAAGGACTCCACCATCAAGCTTCCATGAGGGCAACCACCCCGGTAAGCCTCAGTTTCACCTGGGGTTCTCTTGCACAAGTTGTAAGGTGGATTATGCTGGTACTGCCATGTGTTTTTGGTTACTAGTTCAGCCGTGGCTATTAGATGCTCTGTTTGTTTCTTTGTTTTTTTATTTAAAAATCCCTAGTGGCTGTTTTGTAATGGAAGAATCGAGCTCTCACAACCTTGAATTAATGAATTAGTTTTTGAGCCTTTTCGGCCATGGTTGAATTATAATGATGTTATTTGGTACTGGATTTAAGCCGTGACTTTTATTGATAGGACATTGGGTTGTTATATGAGGATTTGTTTAGGATTAAAAAAAAAAAAAAACTTAATGCTTGTTCTTACAACACTTCTCTTTTTGAAAGGGCTTTCATAGCCGAAATTGATGTTTGGTTTTTATGAGAACTCTGTTTGTATGTAGATACTTTTATTCAGGATTTTAAGCCTTGACTCGTGATGTAAATGTCGTACGCCGAGGCTATGTCTGTTCGGTTTTGTTTTTAATATTAAAAGAATTCTCACAGTATCTCTGTTTGGTTTATATTTATGTATATTCTGTTTATTTTAGCTACTTTTATTGTTATTTACTTTTGGAGGGTTTAGGGTTAAATATATTATTAATAAGTTTTGTTTCCTCTTTAAAAGAATTATGATTTGAGGACCTATGACAATGGAATACTTCGATAATAACATAATTATTAATGCAACAATGAATTCTGGAGATAGAACAGAGAAATGATATTATTGAATAAATTTACCTATCTTCTATACTTTTTGGATTATATTGCTAGATTTTTGATAATTATAATTTATGATTTAATTTTGTTATAAACGAACAGTTATAATTCTTCTTTTCAGTTTATAGAGCTAGTAATTTGTTTCAGTTAACCCTAGTTTGCATTTTTCACATAGGTGAGCTAACTGGGTAAATATTTAACCTAGTTTACTATTTTGCTGAGTAAATCTACAATAATTTACTGCTTCTATATCAACTGTTTAAGATTACATACTAGGTATTATAGTATATAATTTTTCTAGTTTTACTGTTTTAAAATATTACACAGACTAGTGTGTAATACTTAGGCTCATGCCTCTGTCTCTATTTAGTTTTTTTTAATATTTTAAGTAAATAATAAAAATTACAAAAGAACACCTATAAACAATTTATACAAAAATCCTATACAAAAATAACCATTTTCATCTGCATACATATGTTATTGAATCCACATTTTGAAAAATAAACTAACCTATTGTACTAGAGTACTACCTTGCAAAAGGTGTGGAAAAATACAGTTTAGGTATTTTCTTTCTATTTGTAATTAACTAAGAAATTTCTCTGCTTATTTATTCTAATCTAGTTAATTACTAACTTTCACAGCATATACATTTCTTCTATCTATCCCTAACAGAAATAAACATAAATGTACTATATCATTGATAAATCTTGAGCTTTCCAGCTACACTAAATAATTAAATGACTGAACTAAACAAGTAGAACCTGTAGTATAGAGGAGGTGACAAGAGCTTAAGGAACCTGTTCCTCCCAACCAACTCCTGGAGAAGAGATGGACTGCAATTCTCAGGACCCCCGAGCTTGTCTCCTGGTCCACCTGGTAGAAGTATTGGGTGAGAGATGTAGTCTAGAAATCCTCTGCAACTTCACTAAGTGTTCAGCAGTAACTCAGGTCTTCTTACATCGGTATGAACTCGGCTTAGAATAGCTGCACTAGTTCAGGTCTTCAGCACTTGTCCACTCAAACTTACTTCAGCTAGTCCCCTCCATCAAATTATCATGTGCACTTCCTTCACTCAGAATGATCACAAATCTAGAATGAGCAGCCTCAGCTGTCTTCAATGGGAAGTTTTAATAGCATGCCTAGGTCTTTTGGGTCAGTTTTTACTTAATGAGCCACCTGCTCTTGTTCCACTTTCTTGGGGAATCATTACCACAAAAATAGGGAAGTTGCCACCTGCAACAGCTAGAAGTAGTTTTATGATGCTGCCACATGTCAATCTGCTCTCAACCTAGCCTCCTCCACCAAGTGACCAGTAAAACACTCATTTAACAGCTTCCCTAAGATGTTGTCTCATCTTTCATTTATTTATTAATAAAATATTCTGCAATTATATTAAATTATCCTTGACCCCACTTGGTCATTAATTACAAACTTTAACATAAAATATAACATAATGTTCCTCAAAAACATGAAATTGTTTTGCAAATTGGGGCATGTGACATCGGCTATCTGCTCCTCTGTTGCCACGTACTAGAGCATCATTGCTCCTCTTTGCACCATATTCCTGATATAGTGGAGTTTGATCTTGATGTGCTTCGACTTGTTATGGAACATAAGATTTTTTGACAGCTCCAGACAATATATTTTGAAGCCACACTTCCTTGGAACTATTCGAGCAAGTGACAACATACTCTGCCTCGGCTATACTTAGTGCCACACATGATTGCTTCCTGCTGAACCAGGATATCATGCCAAATCCCCAAAATAAGCAACAATTTGAGGTGCTCTTCCTATCAGTGGTGCTACCTACCCAATCCGAATCAAAATAACCATGTAGGTTAATCATTTGATTCACATCATATTTGAGCCCATAATCCACTGTACCTTTTAGGTAACTTAGTATATAATTTTCATCTATAAGGTGAACATGTCTCAGATCCGTCGGGAACTTCTCATGATGTTCACCGCAAAGCATATGTTCGGTCTTGTATTCGTCAAATACATCAATGAGCTAATAATCTGATGATACATCGTGGCATTGAACTTCTCAGATGAAGCATCACTCAGAAGCTTCAAGTTAAATGGCATAGGTGTGGTCATTTCTTTGCAGCCCATTATTCCAAATCTATTCATAATTTCCACTGCATATTTTCCTTGACTAAGGAGTATCCCATTTGCTCTTTGCCACACCTCCATGCCTAAGAAGTAGTGCATCATACCTAGGTCTTTCATCGAAATCTGTAGCAAGTCTCCTCTTTTCATCTGTAATGAGTTACTCTTCTCCTGTTAGAAACAATTCATCGACATATAGCAGGAGTATCAATGTTATTGCATCTTCCACCTTGAAGTAGAGGTTGGAATCTTCTTTACTCTTGGTAAATCCCAAGCTCATCGGGAAGCTATCCATCCAGTCGTACCATGTCCTCAGTGGTTGTTTCAATCCATACAAGGCCTTCTTCAATTTGCACACATGGGTCTTCCTATCATGTGTCATGAATCCCAATGGTTGTTCTGCATACACTTCCTCCTCTACTACACCATTCAAGAAAGATGTATTGACATCCATCTGGTGTATTTTCCATTTCATAACTGCTACCAAAGCAAGTATGGTCCTAATGGAAGTGTACCTTTCCACGGGTGCAAATGCCTCTTTGTAGTCTATGCCTTATTTCTGTGAGAATCCTCGTACTATGAATCTCACCTTATATTTCTCGTTGCTGCCATCTGCAGCATGCTTGAACTTGTAGATCCACTTCAAAGTGACGCCAAGCTTCTTTTCCGCTCTCAGCACAATCTCCCAGACATCATTCTTCATGATCGACTAAAATAAAAGTTTTAATATCTTAATCAAATAACTAAAGGATTCAGAGAAGAGTTGTAGAGAATTGTGTAGTAAAATTGTTTTCAATACCTTAATCAAATCAGTTGGGGTAAAATTATTAAAGACAAAGTGTAGTGCAAAATTCCTATCAAATGTAATTCTGACTTGTCACAAGAATGTAATAAAGACATTGTCATGAATATACTCTCATATTTACTTACAAGATATCTATAAAAGCTCAAAGAGCAGAGACATTGCTACATAGGTGGTTCTTGTTTTTATTGTATTGGTAATAAAGAAATTTAAATTTTTTAATGTTTAAACTTATTTATTTATTTATTATATTGATAATGAAAAAAATTTAAACCTTACCATGTTTTTAAACCATATAATTATATAATGAAAATGTTTTTTTAACTAAAAAATATAATTTAATTATTTTCATTTAATGAAATGTTTTTAATACAATGCATATTTTTTAATATATAACTATTATTAGTTTTTTTGAATGTATAATATTAAATTGTTAGTTGTTTAAACTTTTTATTTTCTTAATATATAATAAGATGTTTTATTAGATACGCTGGCAATTGATATTATTCAAATTTTAATCTTATGGTTAAGAAATTCAGCAACTCAGAAAACCAGGCCACATCTTTGTGTTCGTAAGAAACTGTCCAACATATCCCAAATCTCCAATGCTGCAATTTTATCCTGGTGTCGCTTATGCTTACTTATCTGCAAACAAC
>LPNX010500854.1:0-105710 GCA_001517045.1 Pseudotsuga menziesii | reverse complement strand
TTGAGAAGTTTGGGAGAGAAAGCTGCAAAGAAGGGTTTCTTGTTGGAGATTTTGAGGGGATACAACAACTGAGGCCTTGTACTCGGTTTGGGCTCGGGGGTCGAAAGGGGTACCTTTGGAGCTGGGTGGTCGGCGAGACCTCGCCAGTTGGCAGGGTGGCGAAACTGGTTTGGGCTGGTTGAGTTTCAGAACTTGGGAAGGACTTTTGGCTGCAGGGAAAAGCAAGGAGAAACGGCAAGCAAGGACAGCAACAAAGGTGGATCTACTAGCTACCTACAGGTATTTTCCAGCAGTTTATATGGCAATTCTGTTTATTAAATTCTAAAAGTTTATATGGCAAATTCTGTTTATTAAATAATAAAGGTTTATATGTAATGATCATCCTTGCTACCTGCACAATTAAACAGTAAATTGTTAGAATAGATAAAATAACATTTTAGACTTTCTAACTGTATATATATATAGTGAATTTTTTGACTGTAAATAAAAACTAAAGGAGACCCGGTAGGGGGGCTCTACATAGTATGGGATCCCACTCTCGAGGCACTTAACCTTCTAGCCTTAACACAACAAGTCAATATTGTCAGGTCTTAGATTTAGCGACAAATAAACACAATAAAATATGGAGTAAGGGACACTGGGAGAATTCACTCAAGAAACCCCCAAAGGGGCCAAAGGGACAACTATATATAGTCAATCCATTCCCGTGTGTGTTTGTATAGTATAATTAGGCCCATTTATTTAACTTGAGTGACTATAGCAACTATGCCACAATTGAGAGATTTAGTTCAAACATCTCCATAACTATCTCCACGATATATTTTATGAATATCTTCTTAAATCTCTCAAATGATATTGGTGAAATCCTCATTCTTAACGTTTTTCTTTGTACTCATCCTCAAACTATACATAAACTTTATACGTTATATTTATTTTTACATATTATAGTATCACCATTGAATTTATAAAAAATTTCCTATATCTTGTTAATAATTTTAGCATTAATAAAGAAACAATAAATTTTGTCAAAGATATGGTGGTTTGTTGGTGGGGTTAGATAGATTTAATTTCATCCACCCAAGTTCAATTTCGTTGAGATTTTTCGAATAAAAAAAAATACAATAAATTTAAAATATTATATGTAAAAAAAACATAATATTTATACAATTACACATATGCTTGTTCAAACATAATAAATGAAAAAATTACATAATTACTTCATCCATATGACAACTTTGAAATAATGATTTTATTCCATTTCTTTGTTGTTTGTCATTGTGGTAAGAAGAATAAAGACATTTGAAACAATGTAGAATCTCTATAAATGCATAAATCATATGTGTCACCTTCATACCCATTCTTGAGGAGTTGGAGACAAATAGCTATTATATGCTTACGCACATACCTTGCTTTCAAGAGGATTTATTTTATATAATATTCTCCTCTTTTAATATTGCGAGAAACCTGATTGTATAATAAGCATTATAATGCCAAGATTATAATAAACATTATAATGCCAAGATTAAGATGTGTGTACTGTAATATTCGATATTTTGTTTTTTTATTTAATAAAAGTGTATTTCCAAAATATTTTTGTAATATTTTGTTTTTTATTTAATAAAATTGCATTTCCAAAATATTTTTATATTTAACAAATACTGTATTTCCACAATAAAAAATATATAAATATGATCGGTTAGGCTTTACATGTAGAAGAAGCTCATATTGAAAAAAATGTAATAGTGCACTATACAAAACATGAAAGTACGTTGCGCACTTCGTCCAATTGAAAAGGAAGGGTATTGAGAATCTTTAATGACTTTGGGTTATTTCAAAAATTAGAAAAACACTCTATTTGGAAGCAATTTTGTTTGTGTAAGATAATTGAATGCATGTTGCATCTAAAATAGGTAGATTTTCTACATTGAAATGTTTACCATATATATAAATGTTTTGACAATCCACCCATTTTTCTTCTCTCTATATTTTGGTTTCGAAGTAATTGGATTAAAAAAAAAGTGTACATTTATTGAAAAAAAAAACTAATAAAACTAATAAACCATGTTTAGCTTACTTCATAATTTTGTTTATTAAAATATTTATAAAAAAAAAACTTGGTAATGAATGGAGTTATTGGAAGTATTTGTGTTTTCTTATAACATTTTTCTTCATCATAGTTTGATTTGATTTGGCATAGTCATATCCATGTTTGACTCTTTTTCACCAAATATTGATACAATGTTTGTAGGATCGACGACTGAAGATACATAGGTTGTTGGACAATTATCACAAGAACATGGACTTGA
The DNA here is from genome assembly GCA_001517045.1 of Pseudotsuga menziesii. NCBI lineage: Eukaryota > Viridiplantae > Streptophyta > Pinopsida > Pinales > Pinaceae > Pseudotsuga > Pseudotsuga menziesii. Next base: position 103,404 of record LPNX010500854.1, on the reverse strand, counting down.
TCGAAACACATGAGTATAGAGTTTCATTGCCTGCATAAAAGAAATGCATAATGAGCGTAGGGGTGCAAGGAAGAGTATAGAAGAATCAAAATATAACAAAACAAATAGCCAAAATCCAAAGTTACCTAAACCTAAACTTAAATCTCCATCATTCAAAGGCATCAATGTGTTGAAGAAATTGCAGTCCCCTGTGCAGTAGCATGAGGGAAATCAATGGTATTTGGTGAATTTTTCTTGTTATAAAGAGGAGGACAATGAAAACCTCAAGGCTTTAGAAAAATCTCTAGGTATATTGCATGTGCTTCCTACTTCCTTACAACTATGTAATGGTTGTTAAAGGCAGTGTGCATTATGTCCATGGCCTTAATCTTGTATAAGGGAACCACCAAATCTAGACTATGCATGGTCATTGTATTGCAAAAGGATTATACTTGGATCTCTAACTGTGATTTTATTGTCAAGGAAAGGATCCATATTTTATGAGGGATTTTAGAAATCATAATAGGCTGAGGTTTGCCACCAAGTGACCATGGAACCCTAAAATGTCACGAGAGTAATATTTTAAAAGGGATCTAATGCAAGCGTGTGAAGCAAGATTTATATTCACATGGCCATGAAATAAAGTAGGAACATGGTATGATGGTGGTTAGGTATGGTAACATCAAGATAGGGGGAAATACAAGTGAGATATGTTGGGATGTCAGACGATCAACTGAGAAATGGTCGTCATCTGGTAACATATAAATAGGCACTAGATTTGCATAAGAAATGAACATGGGGGGATAATGGATGGTCATTCAAAAAATTTCATTAGGTACAAAGGCATTCACAAGTCCCATCATGTCATATGCCTCACTAAAAGGGAAAACACCTTACGATGTAAATTTAACTAACAACATAATAGGAGCCTTGGAGATCTCATTTCTACTCTAAAATAAGGCATATTGTGCAAAATAATTAAGAAATAGCAGAGTGGTTCAAAACTTTGTTCAAGAAGATATGCAAGAACACAGAAAGAGTGCTACTTATCATATTCTAAATTTGTTATCACCTTTGTCAAGACAAACACAAGGTCACTAAATGAACACTACGGACTTGCATATATCACATACATTAATGGAACTAATTGTGGAACCAAAAAAATGAATTATATATGTAAAATCACTTTAAAAATAACTAAGGGCTAGTTTTACGTAGCAAAATTTTGTCTAACAAAGTCTAAACAATTTACTAACACAAAATATTTACTCAATTTATAAAATGTTATATAATATTATAGATTTAGTGCTTACATTATGCAACTCAATAAAGGGTTTATACCATAGAAAGAGAATGGAGCGGTTTCTATTCAATGAAAGGTTTGTCACATGTCTTAAAAAAAAAGAGGGCGACTTTAGCAATGTTGTGTGTGGGAACACTAAAACAAAATCATATGAATAGTTCCCTTTTTTGCTTCCATTAACCTTCTTAGTGTTTTTTTGGTATATTTTAAGAAAAATATGTGTTATTTCACATGTCAGTGCTAAAACTAGCACAAACATCAATGCTATTAGCGTCAGCATTGACGCTTGGAATAGCTTCATCATTCGTGCCAATGTAAGGTATCATCCCTACATTATTATCAATCATAATTGATAATATATATTTATTTATTATTGAATTGATGATTTATTACATTTGACAGGTTTACATTTTATATGGAAGCTAACCTATGAATGGTCGGACCCTCAAAAGAGGTGACCTTTGACCATTAATTCTAATTAACCTAATTGTTAATTAAATAATAATAATAGTAATATACTTATTCAGGTATATTACAGGTCATCCTGCTCTGAAAATATTCATCCGCGAATCTTCTTGTGAGCGTGTTGCAATTGGAATTCTTGCCACAAATAATGGTGCCACTGTTTAGTAGTTCTCGAAATATTTGGTCACATTTCCATTCAAATATTTTCTTGCATATGATTATGTAGATGGACCCATAACAACTATATGGAGTATTCTTTTGAGCTTCTAATTCTATGGTGTTCTTTTGACCTTCTATTTTGATGTGGATTTTTTATATTTCTGCATGCTTTGATACGGTTTTCTTATCTGTAGTGGAAACTACTAATATTGTACTTCCTTGTCTGACAAGCTTGTCTTTATTTGTTCTCTGGGAACCTTTTGAAATTCTAGAACATATTGAGTTGTGACTACTAATAGAATGTTTATCTCATCATTTGTCGCACCATCCTCTGGGTTTTGTTTTTCTATGTTATCATGATTAATGTCATCTTTAACATTTTTATTTTCATCATTGCATATAGCTTCATTTCTCTCATAATTATTGTTAACATTGAATTTATTGACTTCATTGACTTCTATGACAATGCCATTTTCTTTACAATTGATATTGACATTGTGATTGTCAGTATCATTTTGATCTTTCATAACCATGTCTTCTTCTTCTTCTGTTTCATTGTTCTTGTTATTGTTTTTCTTAACAAGTCCTTGTTCTGGAACTGACATATTAATGTTCCTTGCTTCCCTACCTTGTAGGAAGCCACGATGAAATTCTGGTAGGCGTGCATACTTTTTACTAAGTATCGCATTTTGAGGTTTGTAGTTGGGATGTCTTTTCTTATCCCACTTGGTGTCTGGTGGTATAGATATTTTGTGAGGAGGGGTACAAGGAGTTGGACAACCATGATTCTTTTCCTTCCTGGGGGTAGTAGCGATTTTATATTCATACCTACTTGAATACGTAGGAGTCGCACTAGTCCCTTGGTCCTCTTGACTTAGTAACTCGAGAGTCATAGTTACTTCTTCTATCGAGGGTGTATATCCCAATACTTATTTTGTCATGAGTGTCGATGCAGATCCCAACTCTGCTTGACCTAAGAAATTGGGAGTCGACATAACTTGTTCCTTTATATGAGGAATCCTTTCTTCTAATGTGAGTGCTGATGGAGACATCGTCTCTATTTAGGGTGAGCACTCGGAAGTCGCAATAGCTTCTTCCGAATTCCTTTCCTTCCTGGGGGTAGTAGCGATTTTATATTCATCCCTACTTGAATACGTAGGAGTCATAGTAGTCCCTTGTTCCTCTTAACTTGGTAACTCAAGAGTCACGGTTACTTCTTCTGTTGAGGGTGTATATCCCAACATTTATTGACCTGAGAACTTGGAAGTCGTAACATCTTCTTCTTTTTTGGTCGTAGTCCTTTATTTTGTCATGAGTGTCAATGCAGACCCCAACTCTACTTGACCTGAGAACTTGGGAGTTGACCTAGCCTATTCCTTTATGATAGGAGTCCCTTCTTCCGACACGAGTATTGATGTACATTCTAGCTCTATTCGGTCTGAGCACTCGAAAGTTGCAGCATCTTCTTCTATCGTGGGTGCCATAGCAACTTGCATTCCCTTGCTTGAAAAGTGAGATTCCACAACAACTTGCATTCCCTTGCTTGAAAAGGGAGGGTGGTGCGGCTGCAGGTAGGCGAGCGAGGGAGTATCGATGTGCAACGTGGAGGAGAGGACGAGATGATGGAAGAGATGGGGGTCACAACGATGATGGAAGATGGTGTTTTTTGGGAGAGAAGAGTCTGTGGAAGCAGGACATAGGTTGAGAGGAATGGAGTATGTGACGAGTCAATGGGAAAAGAGAAGGTGGTGAGGATGTGTGTGGGAAGACAGTGTGGATTAAATAGAGCAGAAAGCAGTGAAATGGATGCATGTAGGCGTGAGGAGTGAGGATGTGGGCGGAAATGAAGAGGGTTGGGTGGAAGGAAGGAGCAGGATAGGGCAGGAGCAGGAGGAGAGGAGTGCAGAGCAGGTATGGTTGGCAGGTTTAATGCGGCATGGAGAATGGAGAATGGAGCTAGTGGAGCGATGAAGGCGCTGGAGCGCAGGAGTGGAGTTTGGATTGGGAAGGAGTGAGGGAGGTTACGTAGTGAGTGGGAGTATACATGTGGAGTTTGGGATGCGCAGGAGGGTAGTATTAGAGTGAGCACGCAAGTAGTTGTGGAGTGGAGTGAAAGTTAGGTCATGGGATGTGCATGAGACCGTGAAAACTAGGGAGCTGGCCAGTGAGCGCAGAAGAAAGCATTGCCTGAATTGAGGGTTATGTGTGGGGAGAGCCTGGGGGTTGGGGATGAGTTTGGAGGGGAGCTGGGGGTGTAGTGTGCAGGGATCGATAGCGTGAGTGGATAATGGAGTGGGTAAGAAGCATTGAATGGGAGCGACGTGTGGATTGCGAAGAGTGGATGAGAGCATTGAATGATTTTCCCGATGAAGAAGGGATATGGTGAGTAGCATGGAGGAGTGAGTCGATGGTAATGAAGAGAATCAAGAGTGAGTGAAATTGGTGGAATGAAGAGCCGAATATGGGAGGGTGTGAAGAGTCGAGCTTTAAGCTTTGATACCACTTGTAAGGTATCATCCCTACATTATTATCATAATTGATAATATATATTTATTTATTATTGAATTGATGATTTATTACATTTGAAGGTTTACATTTTATGTGGAAGCTAACCTATGAATGGTTGGACCCTCAAAAGAGGTGACCTTTGACCATTAATACTAATTAACCTAATTGTTAATTAAATAATAATAATATACTTATTTAGGTATATTACAACCAACTTTAGCTTCCATTTTAGTGTTGACTTTAGATTCTTGTTTAGCACCTACTTTAGCTAAAATTGGCTCTAATAGTGCTGACTTTAGCACCAAAAAAAAATTCATTTTTAGATCCAGGTTTAGCTTCCTTTTCAACACCTAATTTAGCTTCCTTTTTAGCTCTAACTTTAGCACCAAGTTCCCTAAGTAACCAAATAAAAAGCGAGGAAACTTTCCAATGAAAAATTTAAGAAAGATTAAGGGATAAAATAAACCACTTGTCTGAATCCTCATGAGTGTGGGGGGGTTTCTATTATTTTAATTATAATCTCTTATTTTCCCTCGTAAAAAAACCTCAATACCTACTTTTTCATTATGTTCTCATTTCCTATCATTCTCTCTTTCCTTCTCCTTCCTTCTCCTTTTCCCCTTAGGGTTTAATCCTCATGTAAGCTTGGGTTTTAGTTTCACGGAGGAACCTTGATGAGGAAGGTAATGGATTCTCCCTCCCCTTCTCCTCCTCCAATCCTATTTTACTTTGATTTTCCTTTATTGATTTGCTAATTTTTATTGTGTTTTATTGTTACAAGTTTAGGGTTTCATGGAGGAACCTCCATAATGAAGATATTGACTTCTCCCTTCCCTTCTCCTCGTTCCTTCCTTCCTCTTTTACTTTACTTTATTGATTTGCTAATGTTTATTGTTCTTTTGTTGTTGCAAGTTTAGGGTTTCATGTGTGGAGGATAGGATTTGATGGACAAACCTCCATGAGGAAGGTAATGGCTTTTCATTTCCCTTCTTCTTCTTCTCTATTCCTCTTTTAATTTGTTTTTTCTTTATTTATTTGTTAATGTTTCTTATTGTTTTGTTGTTGAGGGTTTAATGGAGAAAGAAGAACAAAATATGACATTTTTGGGGTTATGTTTAACACATAGATCTAGTTCGCAGGTGTGGCATAAGGAAGGCCCTTGCATTCCTATAAGGAGATCTAGGTTCCAACCTTGATACCATATATCTCTTATTACTTAGTTTTCTCTTTGTATTAAATGTTGACATTTATCTTAGATCCACATTATTCATTTGTTTACATGCATAAGCGAGGCTTGTTTCAATTCATATATGCAGTTTTAATGGCATATTTATGTGGTAATGTAGCTCAAGTGAAGTTCTTTCCTTTTGTAATACCCCTGGTTAAGACCATGTTTTGATCATGTGTATGATGTAAATGATGTTATGCGAAATGCCTATATGACAGATCAAATGTACACTTTGACATTATTATTTAATAAAAATATAAAATTGGCTTCAGTGATGGTTAAATGCTTAATAGATGGGGGACATGAGAATTCACCATAGGAGAGGGAAGGGGTTTGTATTTGGCCTAATGGGTCATGTTTTAACCATGTTATTACCCTATTTACCAAAAGAAAGACCTTTGTACTTGTTTAAAAATATTCAACCTTGTTTTGATCTCTAAATGCGTTTCTTATTGCTAAGTGTGTTGAGTGGAGGATTAGGTGGGGGATGAGTTGTGTCATTGACACACTGTTCATGGGGAAGAGTCATGCAAAGATATTGTCATCCATTCCATCCTAAGGTAAGGTGGTGAACGAAAATGTCAAGAAAAGGAATTGTGTGGGACACAATGGTTTTTTGTCTACTGAAGGCCATTGTGGTAAGGAAGGTATAATAGAGCAATGATCTACCATTTTAAGCTCATGAATCACTTCACAAGTAAAAGCCCTCTCAATCTGCCCTTTTATTTACACAGAAGTATAGGGAAGATGGCACATCAAGTAAAATCCCGACCATCCAAGATTGCTGGTAGGTTGTCCCACCACGGTCTTATCCAGCTGTTGGTCTAGGAGTTGTTGAAGAGAAGAAACATGGCTTGGCCTTATTTTCTGTTCTGGAATGGATTTGAGATAGGCCTTCAGCTAGAGGAGAAAGGGAAGTCTCTTGCTAAGAAATCCAGCACCCCAAGGAATGGGAAAAGAAGGAGGAGGGCCATTTCCCCAGCAGCAACAACAGAACAACCTCCCTCCTCTTCCAAGACCAAGAAGGCAAAAAGGAATTTGGACTTCAGTGAGAAAGGTCAGGAGCCAGAAGCACACCATGAGAATGTCTTAAATCTACCCTATTCAGATTCTGAGGAAGAACAAGAAGAGGATGCAGCCCTAGCTCTGCAAATTGTACCAGTATCTGAAGCATTGCCATCCCCCACACCAAAGGAGCAAGAGGAACCAGCAAAAAGGGCTTCCTCCAGCAAGCCTAGAAGTCAAAAGATCAATCAGCTATTAAGGCAGGTTTATGAAATGGAGGTCTTGGAAAGAGAACTGAAGAGAAACAATGAGACCTTGACCAGGAGGAGCAAGCTACTGCATAAGTCATACCTAGAGCAGAGAGAAAAATACATTTTCTTGAAAAGGCTGAACAAAAGATACCTGAAGGATAATACCAGACTATACAGGATGGTTAGGCTCCAAAGGCTGCAGCTGAAGGAAGCCAAAGCAAACCTTAGTATCCACCTCACCTTATCAACCCTAACTGAAGCAGCCATCAGTCTCCAGCCTCCTAAAGCTAGCCAAGGTGCTGTTAACACTCCTAACACGAAGCCTGCAGAAGAGTAAGACTAAGCAAACAGGCTTGAAAGGACATTTTCGAAGAAACCCTAATAATTTTTGCAAAAAAGGGCTTTCGGTGGTTTAGGTGGACATTGGGGCAGTTCATTAGCCACCGAAAGCACCACTTTCAGCAAATAACAGTTCCGATAGAATGGCCTCTTAACCACCGAAAGCGGACAGAGGCTTAAAGGAAAGTTTTGGTGTATAGAACCGGTTTTGGGCAAGTACAGATGATTCATGGACGTGATATGAAGATAAAAGACGCTGAGGGACACATCAGAAAAAAGGTCTGTGTGAGATCCACTATGACACAAGAGTGCGAAAGGACACCAACCCTAGTTGTCAAAGAGAAATCAGTGGTTTAACTAGCAGAGGACCAGCAGTAGTGATCACCAGAAATTACTTCAGTTATTTAATATTCATTTAGTGAACTAAATCTTCATTACAGTTAGACAAGTAGTTAGGTAGGGTTTCAAGCCCTAATTTGCAAAAAACTGTTACTTTGTTTATTTTTGTAAAAAAAACAGATCCAGGTTTTAGGATCTGTATATTTTGTAAAAGGCTATAAATCCTAAGACTATTTTTATAAAAAAGGTTCGAATTTGGGGATTTATAAGCCTATACTATTGTCAACTTCTCATTTTGTTCATTCTTAAATATAAGCTCTTTTGTTATGATTTGTTCAGCCTTCATCTTTGTCTTTACTGTACTTATGCCTGAATGTGTATTTAGGTCACTTTCAAGTTGATTAATAACTAATAGCCATCATCCTATTGGTGTGTTAATGTGATTTGATTTATAAGTACCATCCTTATCATGATTTAGCCATTTATATGCATCTATTTTGTATGTAAATCTGCCAGCCTGATGAGTTATCCGTCCCTGCACCTTATTGTCAACTTCTGAATAGTTGTAACTAAAATCCTTCTAATTGAGTGAGTTTCATGCATGTCTTGAGAGTGGAAGGTTATATAGGTCACCTGACTTGATCCATATCATAAAACCCTAAAAACATTGTAAGTTACCAGGCATCCTCGAGCTACAACCTAGAGGAGTTTCTTGAAGTGATAACAAATTGGCGCTGTTGCCGGGGAGAGGAGACTGAAGCTTAGCTTCCCTGGGAGACGACATAGATCCTTGCTTTGATGATAGACAAATCTTGGACACTATTCTAGTTGTAATCATCTATCTGGCGACTCCATTGAAATAAGATGGCTTCAAGAAGACCAAGTACCAGAGCAAACCCTAAGGGGCCACCAACAACACCTATTTCAGATCCAGAAGAAATTTTGAGAAGAGCTAGGGATTTACTAAGACAGACCAACAGTGCTGCACAAGAAGCCACATCAGGTATTTCAAGAAATTTTTCTGCTATTATTTCTTCTGTTGAAGCACTTAATTCTCAAGAATTTATAAATACATCAGAAAATCCTAGGGTTTGGGCATCTTCAAGCACTGCTGCTTGTGAAGATCCAATCCTAGGTGACTCCACTGGGATAAGTATACCACCACCACCTTCTTAACAATCACCTTCATCAGTGTTGCCTTCCTCAACCCTGTCTGTACCCATTTCCAAAATGGATGCCCCTCAATTGACCAACATGGAAAGGATCATGGTAGCTAGGTATGCCCCCCTAAATTTTCCAAATTCCCTCTCTACCATGCCTACTAGAGATTACCTCAAGTATATGCCTAAGTTCACAGGAGAAGGGGATTTCATAGTTGAAGAACATCTAGAGGCATTTTAGAGCTATGCTGGGAATATTAACATAGAGCAAGAAGATGTATGGACTAGGCTTTTGTGCAAAGCCTAGATGGTCAGGCTAGGAAATGGTTTAAGCAACTTCCTGCTGGATCAGTGGCAGGCATTGAGGCCCTAGATGACATATTCCTAAAGAATTGGGGAGAGAGGATAGACCACCTCTACTATATCACAGATTTCAGCAACCTGAAAAGAGAAAATGGGGAGTCTGTCTCCAACTTCACCAAGAGGTTCAACAATATGTACAACAAGATCCCCACTGAAATCAAGCCTAATCATACCTCAGCTAGGATAACTTATGCAAATGCCTTTGACTTTGATTTCTACCTACTCCTTAGAGAAAGGAGGCCTGCCTCCTTATCACTCATGCAGGATACTGCCCTAGAGGTAGAATCAAACATTTTTGGCATCTCAAAAGGTCAAAGGAAAGATAGACAGGAAGAAGCAGCCAACATACCCTATTGGTGCTTCTTCATCTAAAAACAAGATCGACAAAATGACCAAACTATTAGATAACCCGACTGCTGAAATTTCTAAACTGAAGGATCAAGGACAGACACCTGTGACGGGTAAAGGGCTAGGTGACTTTGTTCCTCGAAACCCAAAATTTGTCCCTTATAGAAGAGGAAACCCCCCAGTTCAGATTCTCAGAAGGGAAAGAAATAAAGGGGAATATCGGAGAATAAGAGCTCCATTTCAGAATGTTGTATTAGAAGAAGAGCCAAAATTCATTGAAGAAGAAGGAGAAGCTGATGACAACATCCACTGCATGGAGGATAAGGTGGACTACTCTTTTTTGACACTGGAAGAATATGAGGAAGCCCTAATTGATGAGAAGATCACTGAAGAGACTGTATATCAGGTTGATGGTCAGGGAGTGTACAATCTAAGGTCTAGGTTGGTTGCTCCTCTCAAGAAGAATGCTGTGCCTATCAAACAGCCTGTTGCACTAGCTAAAAAGGTTGTTGTTTTACCAAAGAGGTGGCTGTCACATCAAAAGCATTGCAGAAACCAGCACCTTCAGCCATTCCTGATCAGGTCCAAATCAAATTTCTAGGGCATGAGGGGAGGTTTCCAGATAGGCTGCATTATTCTTTCAACCTTGAGTCAGAAATTCAAAAATTGAAGATTCGTTTCCCATTAATTGAGCTAATGAAAAATGATGCATTCAAGTCTTCCATTCTGAATTCCCTTAAGCCAAAGATGCATATTCACACTAACTTTGTTAACCTGCAAGATGAAAAGCCTGTTGTAACCCTAGGCCCCATGATCGAAGACCTAAAGGACTCATGCCCTCCTTTCTACATATCCCGAAATATCCATGATAAAATCCTCCATAACTGTCTGCTGGATTCAGGAGCCTCTCATAACCTAATGCCAAAGGCTGTGATGGATGAGCTGGGTCTCATCATCACAAATCCCTACCATGATTTATTCTCCTTTGACTCCAAAAAAGTCAAGTGCTTGGGCCTCATCAAAGACCTCATTGTGAACCTAACTCAACTACCTTCAAAAAGCATCATGATGGACATTGTAGTGGCTGATATCCCTCCAAAAGTCGGTCTCTTACTGTCTCGATCATGGAGCAAAAGGCTAGGTGGCACCCTTCAGATGGATCTTACATATGCCACTATCCCCATGTTTGGAGGAGAGACTAAGAGGTTGTACCGGGAAAATCAGTTGGCCTACATCATAAGCAAGGAGAGCAATTCGGTGAATCACCCCGTCTATGTAGTGGACACTGATTTTGGGTCATGCATTCTGCATATAGATGATTCTTAGCAAACATCAGTCCAGCTCACTGAGCCCACCTGTCAGCAGCCCGAAGAAGTGACCACAACAGTCTGGAGCATGTATTTTGATGGGGCTAGCACTCAAAGCTTAGCAGGTGCAGGTGTAGTATTGATCTCCCTATCCAAGGAAAACATTCATCTGTCTTACAAGCTTGATTTTAAAACCACTAACAATATAGCAGAATATGAAGCCTTGCTGCTAGGATTTAAAGCTGCCAATGAGATGGGTATCATGTGAATGAGGATTTTTGGAGATGCAAACCTCATTATACAGCAGGTTAACAACACTTTTCAAACAAAAAACATCAGGTTAAAGGCCTACAGGGACAAGGTATGGAAACTTAGAGACTCCTTTATGTTTTTTGAACTGTCATATATACCTAAGGCTTTGAATCACCTAGCCGATTCCCTGGCTGTCTCTGCAAGTCTGTTTATTCCTCCTTTACCTCCTAAGCTCAGCTATGATGTTCAAGTTAAATACAAACCTTCCCTACCAGACAATGTCAAATTCTGGAAGGTGTTTGAAAATGATGACGAGCTTGGTAAATTCCTTCAACTAGTAGATGAATTCTCTGATATGCACATAGACCAGGAAAACCTAAACATGGAGGAATCCAAGCAGCTCAAGTTGAAAGATAAAGAGGCTGATCAGAACATTGTCCAATTACCCAGCAACTACATACCTCGAGGCCTAGTACAACTGGAAGAGCTGTTTGATCACAATGACATCCCTTTTAAGCCTGCCAAAAAGGAGCTAGATCCTGTTGTCCAAAAGCAAAACATAGGTAGCCAAAGCTATCCAAAATTGATAAATCTATCTACTAAATTGACTGCTGATCAGAGGTTAAAGTTTTGCATCCTAATAAAGGAGTTTGTTGATGTCTTTGCATGGGAGTACAGTGACCTGAAAACCTATGACACCAATATCACCCAACATAGGATTCCTTTGGAGAAGGACACCATCCCTTTCAAGCAGAAGCTGAGATCCACCAGTCCTCTCCTATTACCAGTAATTGAAAAAGAAATCCATAAGCTCCTCAAAGGCAAGATCATAATTCCCCTCGGGTACTCCAAGTGGATTGCAAACCTAGTAGTGGTAAGAAAGAAAAATGGGGAAATCAGGTTGTGTGTGGATTTTAGAAACCTGAACAAGTGTTCCAAGAAAGACAACTATCCATTGCCTAATATGGAACACCTGCTGTAGAAAGTCTCAGGGGCTAGTGTTATGTCCTTCCTAGATGGCTTCTCTGGATACAACCAAGTTGATGTGCACCCTAATGACCAAGAGAAGTCTGCCTTTACCACCCCCTGGGGCACCTTCATGTATGCTAAAATTCCATTTGGGCTAATGAATGCTGTGGCTACTTTTTAGAGAGCCATGGACCTGGTTTTTGTAGGGTTGAAAGATAAATTTGTGCTGATATATTTGGATGACCTAACAGTTTACTCTCACAACTATCATGACTACTTGCAACATTTAAGGAAGGTATTTATGAAGTGTAGAAGGTATGGAATATCACTGAACCCTAGGAAGTCCCAGTTTGCACTCAGTGAAGGAAAAATCCTAGGCCACATAGTATTAGCTGAAGGTGTGAAGATCGATTCGATAAGGGTGGAAGCAATCCAAAGGTTGTCAATACCGAGGTCAAAAAGAGACATTCAGTCCTTTCTAGGCAAGATAAACTTTGTCAGGAGGTTCATCCCTAATTTCTCCGAGCTGGTAAAGCATATAATAGTCATGCTAAAAAAAGAGGCAGAAATAAAATGGACTGACCAGGCAAGAAACTCTTTTGAAGACATTAAGAAGGCTATCATGGAGGCCCCAACCCTGATTAGTCCTGACTACACCAAGAGTTTTTACATTTTCTCTTTTGCATCCTATGACATAGTGGTAGCTATACTATTACAAAAGAATGATGAGGGTCTTGATCATCCAATTGCATTCTTCAGCAAAAACTTGAGAGATGCTGAGTTGACGTATGATCCAATTGAGAAGAAGGCTTATGCTCTCATAAAATCTTTGAAGACTTTCAGAATTTATATTCTCCATGCCAAGGTCCTTGCATATGTCCCTTTAGCTGTTGTGAAGGATGTTTTGACTCAGCCTGACATTGATGGGAAGAGAGCTAAGTGGATTTCCAAGCTCATTGAGTTTGATATAGAGGTGAAACCCACTAAGTTGGTGAAGGGACTAGGTCTGGCCAAACTCATGGCCAAAGAAAACTGTGAACTGATGGGAATAAACTTCACATGTGCCAAATCAACAAAGGTGTAGACTATGGTAGCAACAGAAGTAGATCAAGATCAGAAGGACATTCCATCAGTAGCTGAAAACATATCTTCATGTGAGTGGTACTAAGGTATTATTCAATTTTTGCAAAAATTAGAAGTTTCTCCTGATCTCACTCCTAACCAAGCACGAGCTCTTAATTTAAAATCTGTTAAGTTTTGCATAATTGAAAAACTGCTGTACTGGAAAGATCAGTCTGGAATTTTGCTAAGGTGTCTAGATAAAGAGGAAGCAGAGTAGGTCATGCACCACTTTCATTCCAGCACATGTGGGGGCCACCACTATTGGAAAACCACATCCCACAAGATCTTAAGGGTAGGATACTATTGGCCAATCCTCTTTGCTGATGTATGCATTTTTGTAAGGGCTTGTGACGAATGCCAAAGATTTATAGGGAAGCATCATCTCAAATCCTTACCCCTTAGGCCTATTGTGGTGAATGGGCCTTTCCAGCAATGGGGTCTGGATTTCATAGGTGAAATAAATCCATCTCCAGTGGACAGCATAAATGGATCTTAGTAGCCACTGACTACTTTACCAAATCGATAGAAGCAGTACCCACCAGGAATGCCACTCATCAAGTCATCATGAGATTTTTATATGAGAATATCTTTAGCAGGTTTGGCTGCCCAGTAAGGTTGGTAACTGATAATGCACTAAATTTTAAATATGGGGCATTAGTTAACATGTGTGAGTCAACAGGCATTCAACTGGTGCATTCCACCTCCTATTATCCACAAGGAAATGGCTTGGCTGAGTCATCCAACAAAAGTTTAGTCAGGATCATCAAGAAACTACTGGAGACAAATAAGAAAAGTTGGGATTCAAAGCTTAAGTTTGCTTTATGAGCTAATAGGGTAACAAACAAAAGATCCATAGGGACTTCTCCATTCAAGCTAGTTTATGGCACTGAGGCCATTTTTCCTATCCAGCTCATTCTTCCAGTGGCAAAGTTCTTTCAGGAAGAGGAATATGAACCAAATGATATGGCGAGGAGGAAAATGGACTTGGTTGAGTTACAGCAAATCATGGAGCAAGTTATAGGAAAATCAGAAGCCCATCAACAAAAGATAAAGGGCATGTTTGACAAAAGACCAAAAGCAGACAACTTCCAGGTTGGAGATTGGATCCTCAAGTGGGATGCTGTTAGACAGGACAAGGGAAAACATGGAAAATTTGACTCTTTGTTGATTGGCCCTTTTGTGATAGCCTAGGTACATAAGAATAACACCTTCAAATTGCAGAATCTGGAAGGGGAAGAGGTATCTGATGGCCCAATGAATGGGCGGTTTTTGAAACTCTACTTTATTTGAGGCTCTAAGGCCTTATTTTTGTAAATTAGTAGATAGTAGGTTGTTTTTGCTTACAGAATAAACTCCATGCCCAATGGAACAATAAATGACAGTGTTAGGTTATTTAGTTGCTTGTAGGGAAAGGCATTTTGGTCTGGGATTCTTGGGACCTGTTGCAGCTGCAACAATTTCCCAAAATTCTAAAATTTTTTAGGACCCTCCTTTGCTTATATTAATTTGTTTTTCTTCTTTGATTTGGTCAAAGAACTTTTCAGAAGGACTTTTCTAATGCTTGGGTTGATCTACTGCTCGTTTTGGATCTTTTTCTAATGTTTGACCCACTGCTCATGTTTGATTAGACTTTATCGCTCCCTTTAGATGCATGTTCAGCATGTCTGAATCGGAAAAGTGTTTGGTTAAAGCCTCCGCCGTTGCGGCTGGATAGCCAGTCTTAACTTTGGTTTTGCTCCCGATACATTGGTTTTAATCGGCTGCCCTTTCGTTTTGCATTGGAGCCATTGTGACTTCTTCTTTCGTCGTTGCGAATGGATATTCGGTTTGACTTCGATTGTTTTTTCCGATTTCTTTGTTTTACGTCGGATGCTTTTTGGTTTTGCATCGGAAGTTTTTATGATTATTTCCTTCGCCATTGCAGACAACAAACCGTTAACTCTTCCGATTCTTGTTTGGTTTCCGATTCCCGCTTATGTATCCTCGTTGACCCCGTGAGTCTCGGGATCCCGCCGTTGTGGCTGTGAAAGTTGTTTTGCTTCCGCCGTTGCGGCTGCCGAGGTCATTAGCCTTCCAATGTCTAGCTGTTTGTTTCCCGTTTCAAACTTTTCTCCCATTTCAGATAGATTTATCTTTTGCGGCTTCGTCGTTGCGGCTATCGTTTCACTATGGTCCCGACGGGTTTTTCTCCCGAGGTTCTGTTATGGTTATCCCCGCGGACGGTTCTATGTTTTGGCCTGCCACTATTGCAGAAGGAGTTATATTTTCAACCTCCGATTAGAAAACTCTCCGACGTCCGATCTTTTTCGTGCCCATGGTGGTTGACTATATATACGGGGTCGAAGGGATATTTTCCTATTATTATTTTCAACTGTCGTTCCGACTGTCGCAAGCTGTCAAGATCGTGCTATCGCGCTCGCCTGATCCCTCGTTTCTGGTACACGCAGTCCAGGTGTCTTCACCGCGGAGCCTGACGGACCTCTCCACGTCGGTTACACATCCGTGCCAGGTAGGCTTCGTTTTCCTTTCCCTTCCCGTTGAGCGTTTGGTGGTTATGATTACTACGGTGGTTTGCTTTCTCGGGCAGTTTACTCGACCCCGTAATTACATATATATTTTGAGGATTGCGTATCATAGTAGGCCATGGGGTGGGGCATTTTAACTACGGAGTAATATTCTGACCGTGACTGTTTGTGTGCAACCTCGCGCGTAGTGGATGGGGGTTTGGTGCAGGCGGCCGTTACGCCGTCTGCACCAAGCTACCCTGTGTGTGATGATTGGTTTGCAGGGGGAGAGTTTTGTGGTTTTTCTGTAGCATTTGGTGGTTGCTCCTTCTTGTTGAGGTTTTCATATTACCCGTATCCTCGAACCCTAGCCATTTTTTCCTACGCGATCTCGCGCAACCCAATTCGTGATCAATGTCGAACCTGGGCCGGGGAAGAGGGTGTACCACTTCTCTTTGCTTGTTGACCCTAAGTACGTAAGCGTGGCGTAGTTGATAAAACCTGTGTGGCAACTGTCTTT
The DNA here is from genome assembly GCA_001517045.1 of Pseudotsuga menziesii. NCBI lineage: Eukaryota > Viridiplantae > Streptophyta > Pinopsida > Pinales > Pinaceae > Pseudotsuga > Pseudotsuga menziesii. The sequence continues at coordinate 87,283 of LPNX010500854.1, read as the reverse complement.
CCCGCGCAGCGAAACGACCATGGCGTGCGCAGAGAGCCGAGACTTGTTGCACATTAATGTAGATTTGTTGTCGTCTTGAATATGATCGATAGAATTGTTTAATATCCTACAACAATGGTAGATTGCACATTTTACTGTATATAACTTGTTTCTATCATGCTAGATATAAACAAAGTCTTTGAACACTGCCCATTTGGTTTAATAATTCTGTTAGTCAGGCCATTTCAGTCTATACATGCATATACTTGCTTCATTGATTGATTGCTCTCATGTTAAAACATAAAAGAAACCACACACTGTACATTGATGTATACAAGTTTGCCACTCAGCCAAAAGGGATTAATGTTACAATGTTATGGCAGGAAGAGCTCACCATGTCAAAGAGACAAAAGAAGAAGGCCCCTGTGGTCGAGGAAGAGCCAGAAGTAGAAGCTGTAACTAAGACATAATACATATACGAGGACACGAAGTGCATTTCTGGCGTTGAACCTGAATACCAGTGGGGGGAAATCTATAGACTGATCACCCGAAGAGAGGTTCCCAACATGGGCTTAGAAGAAGAGTCCATATATGCAAACATAGAAAGATCTTCACTGATGAGGATTGCCACCAGACCTGAGTTATTCCCGTGCGCTGAAGTAATCGGTTGGATTCTGCCCTGGGCAGATGTCACAACAATGATCCTGGAGGATGTTAACAAACAGGGCTATGCTGCATACAACCCCGGATATGTTGCCCTGGCCTACCACTTGCCAGAAGCCCAAGTGTTCTTATCTGATGACTAGTTAAACAACATTAGAATGGACTTGGTAGAAACCATGAAAACAATGATGTTGACTGGAAAACATTTCAGGACTAGAGTAACAGGAGAATATGATACTGCAAGTTTAAGAGCTCCATACAGATTCATAGCCTTGATGCTCAACAGAATATTTGGGAGAGCTCATGGCAGGTTTTTCAAACTAGAATGGATACCTATCATTTTTTATGTTGCAACCCAGGGGACAATTTTCAGCTGGGCCAACCTTGTCTCAAACAATCTCTCTGCTTGCTTGGCCTCAGCCTTGGGAGGAGAGTCCCGAAAAAGGTCTGAATTTTATATGAGTTCAATACTTATAGACTGTATATTATGCAACTAGCCTTTCCCTGGTCTCAGGTGCATCCGGGACAGGGAAAGAATGCCTGTCTATGCTGCTTACAAACCATTGTGGGCACATAAATATCATAGCCATTACAGAGAAATCTGTGAACACCTCCTTATGCCTCTATACACACTCATTTTCCTGAAGGAGTGTGATTGTATGTCGGAGGAGGCCATGCAAGTGATAGAAGAGTACGCAGATTACTACTTTACTGAAAATGGCCTGTACTTCAGGATGTTTGGAGGATCAAGAGCCCCTTCCCTGCTGCCCAAATACACAACTGATTACATTATCCACAAGGAGGCAGTCAGACAAGTGTTCCTGGATGGAATAGAAAGCTTTCTGTTCGAACATAAGAAGACTGCTTATCCTCCCTTGCCCTTCAAACTAGGAAGTTACAGGTTCACTAGGGTGAAACAAGCTGATGAATTTGTAGAAGAGCTGCAGAGGTTCCACTTTGGCGAGATGCCCTACCACATAAATGGCTCCCAAGGTAAAGTTGCTGAACATGGTAAAGAAAACAAGGTGCATTTTGAGTATACCTACCATTTTGATAGGGAAGAGTCTGTCTTCCGAAATGCCCCGAACATGACAGTACTAAAGAAAAGATTCAAGAAAAAGATCACCACTAAAGGTGGGAAGGGGGATGAACAGGCTAAGGCTGAGGAAGAAGCAAAGAGAATAAAAGAGGAAGCCCAGAGATTGGCACAGGAAGCTGCAGGGTGGCTGCACAGCGAAGATGAAGGGAAAAGAAAAGCTGCCCAAGAAGCAGCTGAGAAAGCCCAAGAAGCAGCTGAAGAAGCGAAGAGAAAGCTCGATGAGGAGCTACAAAAGCAGGAAGCAGAGAGGTTGAAGCTGACATAGACTGAGACAGAACAGTCAGCTTCTGAGATAGCTAGAGGGCGGACCCAGAAGAAGGAAAACCCAGAAGTTCAGGACCCACAAGTGCCTACTGCCAACGCACCTGTGGTCTCCACACTCAAGCTAGTTCCTTTTGTTCAGAAAAAGGGAGAAGAAATCCCTGATTTCAACACTGTCTATTATGATAGGGAAACAAAGAGAATAATGAAGAGAACATAAAAGAAAGTTGAAGCAGGAGATATGCCTAGTAAGATGATAACATATACGGCTGTTATGTTGGGAACAGACCAAGATCCAAGATTCACCCTGAGATCCGGGTCTGCACTAATCCACGCCTCATAAGACAACATGGACAAGGTAATAACTGACTTGGAGCAGTCCAAGAAGTCCTCTACTCAGTTGAAAGATACGTTGAGGAGAAAGAGAGAAGAAAGCAATAGGCTTAAGAGAAAATATGAAAATATGCAAAGGGAAATGAAGTCCTCAAGGGCTGAAGTACAGGCCCTCCAAGTGGAAAGACAGGTTATGGAGACTACCCAAGAATGCTTGGAGAAAGTACAGAATGAATACCAAGAGCTAAAGGTGGAGAAAGATCGGCTGCTGGAAAAGGTAGAAGAACTAGAGGAGCAGCAAAAGATCATCTTGCAGGCTAGTGAGCTGCACTCCCAAGAATAGAGAGAGAAACATCAAGAGCAGATTTCTTCTCTGACCACTGCTCTGGAGGAAGCAAGAGAACATCGTGTTAACCTCTAGCCATTCAAAGAGCATGTCTTGGCCCAAAAGCCAAGATGCTACAGCTACAGATTGCCGTTGAAGAGGAGAGATGTAGAGTGCTGCAGATCGATGGCCGATTCGAAGAGATCTTGGAAACTGCATCTTACTTTGTGGATAGATCTTAGGATGTCCTCGAGGTCCTGACTGCAAGAATGGCGAGGCTGGAAAACAACGAAGAAACTCCAGCAGAGCTGCCATCAAAAGATAAACAAGCCCTCAAGCGGGATTATAACTTAATAGAATTTTCTATTAACACCGCAGAGGATTTCAAGAAAGCAGTCAAGAAGACGAAAGGAGCCTGCACGGAATTTTTCAGAAGAGTCCTTATCACATACAACCGGTGCCAGGTAGAGGCCGAGCAGAGGCTGGATGATTTCCCAGACCACAATTCATTTTTGGAGATGCTGCAGAAAATACATCAGGATGAAGAAGCAAGAATGCAACACATTAAGGCCATTGATGACCACGTTCTGAGAAACGAAGTAGGCCATTCAGCCGTTAGTGTGCAGCTTTTAGAAGACCAGCTTCGGTTGAGCGCTGCCAGAGTGGAGGCTATAAAGAACCAGGCTGAAAAATTTGAAATCAACATTCAATTTTTGGAACCCTGCGTATTTGAGAGCATTGCCTCTGAAGCTTCAGTTTGGAAGAAGTTTCTAGATGCCCAAGTGGGACCCTCCTCATGAAGGATTGGTCATTTTGTAATGTTTCACACTTTGTAAAATATTTGAGAAAAGTCAAGCGCTGGGAAACGAAGAGTTGGGAAGCCCAAAGGCCACTTTGGGCAGCTCAACCGTCTCACCTTTTTGTATAAATGTAATAGACTAAGAGGAAAGAGGGACTTTTTCCCAGTTAGAGATGAAAAGATGTATTGTAAGAAGAACTATTTCTTTTGCAATAAAGAAGTCTTGTTTTCCTGTTGGAGGAAGATTGGTGGCACTTTCAAATGTTATGTTGTGGATGGTTGAAAGATGAACTATTTTGTTTTTCCAGCTCTTTGTCCATTAACCATGAGATCGTTCTAATTCTCAAAACCTATGTTCTTGTTTAAATGATTTCTGGTTTATTTTGTGGAATTACCACCATGAGTAATGTATGTTGTTCATAAAACAATTGGCTATCTGATTGTTGAAATATATTTAATTGTTCATGCATTGTGGAAAGAAATATCAGCTAACTGTAGTTTCTGTTTATGTTGCATGCACACTTTAAATTACTCACAAATAAAGTTAAGGTTTGCTCCCCGGGGATAGATAGATAGATAGTTAGTTTTATTTCTGTACATGTGATTTAGATGCTTGTGAGCCTAAGACGAGAGGTAAGAACCTGCGCATCACATTGTGACTGCCCCTTGCATCTTTATCACCTTGCATGGTTAATTAGGCATATGCATATCATATTTAAGTCAAAAAATACAAAAATATACACGGTGGACAGGGCCGCAACTGGTAAAACCTTTGTTTTTTGTTACTTTGACCTACGGTAGCTGGACCGCAAACCAGACGGATTCCCTATACCAAACAGTCAACGGGCTAGTTGGGAACGTTGACTGGGGAGAATCCCTTTCTGTTGTTGCCTACGAATTTCCAGGCCTCAATAGTTTTCGGCGCTAAAAGGAGGGTTGCCAGTGCATGGCTGGCCGTGGAAACTTATTTTCCCATGATCACCCCACCAGCAGATGTTTCAAGCTTGTAACCTGACCCAAGTACTTACAGGTTTCGGTTATACCTCTGAAGTAAGAAAACCTGTTCTCACCCTACATTATTCTTTGCTCAGACTCTTGTTCTTATACTTGTGCCTATGGCTAGCATAAATGTAAATCATCCTAACCCTCTTCCAGCATGGAGAGCTAGATCACCTTTGAACCTCACACCTCCTTTGCATAACCTACCTCAGCACTTTGACAAGTTGTTGCCTAAGTTTGACCCCGAATAAAGGACTGCTGTAGATGACCACCTGCAAAGATTTTATCTAGCACTAGAAGGGCTAAGGGCTGAGGAGTATGAAGATGTGGTTTGTAGACTGTTCCCACACACCTTGAAAGGAGCGGCAACATCCTGGTATTTCGAGTTGCCCGCAAACTCTATTCCTGATTGGGACACCTTCGAAAGGCTCTTCCAAAGTAAATACTCAGCCCAAAAGACACATGCCTCATTGATGAAAGGTCTTTGTTTGTTAAGAAAATAGAAGAATGAAAAGGTACATAACTTCACTCAAAGATTTTCAATATACCTAAAGAATTTTTCTGAAGCTGATAGACCCTCAGACAAGGTCTTAATTGAATATTATACCTCAGCCCTAGGACCTGAGCTAGCCATGTTTGCCAAGATGAAAGCCAAACCTACATTGGTAGAGACTTATGAAGAGGCAGAAAGGGTAGAAGCTGAAAGGGAAAGTGTAGAAGATTATCCTGACTTACCCGGAGAGAAGACTACAAATAGAAGAGCTTTACTGCTGTCTAAACCTAAAGACGAACAATCATATGATTATCAAGGAATGTTGAAAATGATGCAGAATCTATCCAACAGAATAATAGATCTGGAGAAAGGGAGGGAAGCTCAGAAAACTCACAAACCCTACTACCAAAAAAGAGAGGATAGCAACCAATGGAAAATACCTCCACCAAATTTACCATCAGTAAACATAACAGAAGTAGGGGGTGATAATTTTTGCACTTTTCACCAACAACCTCATTCGGAAAAGAAGTGCCCTCAATGGCTGAATTCGATGTCATTGGTTATGAATCAGCTGCTAGATTCTAAATTTACCAAGGACAGTGGCAAAGAGGAAAAGAAAAACCAGGCTATGGAGAAACAAGATAATGACACTATGTTTTCATGGAATGGTATCTCGCTGTTTGAAACTGAAGAGAGCACTCTCAAAACTAAATGCACACCTACAGCAACAAAAGACGTGGATTTAACAATTTCAAAGATCAAAAGATTGCAAAAGAATGTCAAGAGACAGGCAGATGTGAATGTTAAAAATAACACACCTAAAGTCACTACGGTCAATCAGGAAACCAAGCCAATTGGTGAGCCTGTCAAAACTGTAGAAGAACATGTAGGCGTTAATGGGGGAAACACTAATGAAAGTGGAAAGCTTGAAGATGATATACCTACTTAAAACCAACCAGGAGAAGAAGACATAGAACCAGGTTGGGAAGAGAAAGATGATACCCCACCTTTTCTTTTGACCCTAGAAATGCTGAATCATAATGTGCATAATTGCTTAGTAGATTCTGGATCAGCAGTGAATGTTATGCCTCTTGAGATTTGCAAAAAGATTAATGGACAGCCAGAGTCCACATTTCATGAAGTAACGCAATTAGACAGCACAGGTGTCAAAGTAGTGGGAGAAATGAAAAATGTCCTCATTCGCTTGTCTGCAAACAACGAGATTTGTCAATTTATTGACATTACTGTGGCTGACATACCTAGTGGATATGGGCTTATTCTCAACAGAGATTGGTCTGCCAGGTTAAAAGGCTATTTTACTTCAGATTGGTCTCATTTATTGTTGCCTCTCATGGGTACCCCAAATAAGATTAATATTTTGAGAGAGCCTTACATGAAGCATATTGTCACTAAACTAGTAGAGGGAAATGAATCTGCTGATTCTGTCCTGGGAAATTATCTGATTGAGCTTAAAATAAGACATCTTACAGAAATAAAAGCCAGTTCTAAGATTAACTATCAGCCTGAGCTCCTTCAACTTCCTCAGGATGATGAAGATGAATGTAGGATTGTAGACATGTGTTCAATTTCAAAAATAGCAGAGCTAGACCATGGTTAGATGTCCCATGTCTATAATCTAGCCCACCCTCTGATTCCCTAAGATTAAAGATATTCAGGAGTGGGCACAATTTTTTTTTCTTTTCTTTTCTTTTGCTTTGTACATAAATAAATTGATGTCGTTTTTTCTGTGATACTTTGATGTTGTTTTCTTTTGATTATTTGATTTGATGCTGTTTTCTTTACTACTCTGTTTTTGAATAAAGAGGCAAACTTTTGGTTGCAATGGAAACATCAGGGTTCTTTATTAACTAAAATATTGAGCAAGAGACTGTGTTTTAAAGTATAGAATGTCTTCTAGTAGCAGTGTTCCTAACTGGCCATGCATTCATTGAAGTCTTATTTAACCCCTGCAAATAACTCAGAAGTAAAGAGGTCTGGAATACTATTTCGAGGCTCCATCCATTTCACATCTTAAATATCCAAAGGGGTGACAGTGGAAGACCCACGGAAAGGAAGCAAGGTAAACAATATATCATATATAAATGATCCCATGCCATAATTTCAAAAAAGCTAAAAGCTATCAAGAGTAAAAAATCCTTAAAAGAAACAAGACATATCAAAGCAAAGTATCAAAAGCATAAGTACTAAATTTCCAAAAGATCCTCTCCGTCCGTGAGCTGAAACGTGAAATATACCGCTCACACAAAAGGACACTATGGGATAGAGGATCCTGAATTAAAATTCAGTAAGAAAGGCAAATGGAGGACTAACAAGAACTAAAGTTCAAATGGCACAAAAGTGCAATTGGCATGGGAATGAGGAACAAAAGGATAATGCTGTTTACTATCTGTTACAATCCTGTGGTGTTAAAGTTGGAAACCACCTAAGGATAGGTAAAATGAACCTCACTTATTAGGCCTCAAAAGAGTTATTCAGACTTGCAATATTTTAGATGTTACCATTTCCCAAAGAATAGACTACTTCTCAATGATTTAAATGCATAGGTTGGCCAGGTTAGGAATACAAACATATAGAAGATTTCAACTTTATTCGGACAGTCTTTCACTGGGAAGGAGTTAATTCAGAAATCTGGGGTTCACCAGGTAGTCGCCAATTGTTGCAGCTGCAACAATTTCCCAAAATTATAAAAAAATTTAGGACCCTCCTTTGCTTATATTAGTTTGTTTTTCTTCTTTGATTTGGTCGAAGAACTTTTCAGAAGGACTTTTCTAATGCTTGGGTTGATCTACTGCTCGTTTTGGATCTTTTTCTAATGTTTGACCCACTGCTCATGTTTGATCAGACTTTATCGCTCCCTTTAGATGCATGTTCAGCATGTCCGAATCGGAAAAGTGTTAGGTTAAAGCCTTTGCCGTTGCGGCTGAATAGCCATTCTTAACTTTGGTTTTGCTCCCGATACATTGGTTTTAATCGGCTACCCTTTGGTTTTGCATTGGAGCTGACTTCTTCTTCCGCCGTTGCGGATGGATATTCGGTTTGACTTCGATTGTTTTTTCCGATTTCTTTGTTTTATGTCGGATGCTTTTTGGTTTTGCATCGAAATTTTTTATGATTATTTCCTCTGCCATTGCGGACAGCAAACCGTTAACTCTTCCGATTCCTGTTTGGTTTCCAATTCCCGCTTATGTATCCTTGTTGACCCTGTGAGTCTCGGGTTCCCGCCGTTGCGGCTGTGAAAGTTGTTTCGCTTCCACCGTTGAGGCTGCCGAGGTCATTAGCCTTCCGATGTCTAGCCGTTTGTTTCTCGTTTCAAACTTTTCTCCCATTTCGGATAGATTTATCTTTTGCGGCTCCGCCGTTGCGGCTATCATTTCACTATGGTCTCGACGGGTTTTTCTCCCGAGGTTCTGTTACGGTTATCCCCGTGGATGGTTCTATGTTTTGGCCTGCCGCCATTACAGAAGGAGTTATATTTTCAACCTCCGATTAGAAAACTCTCCGATGTCCAATATTTTTAGCACCCGTGGTGGTTGACTATATATACGGGGTCGAAGGGCTATTTTCCTATTATTATTTTCAACTGCCGTTTCGACTGTCGCAAGCTGTCAAGATCGTGCTGTCGCGCTCGCTCGATCCCTCGTTTCTGGTACATGCAGTCCAAGTGTCTTCACCGCGGAGCCTAACAGACCTCTCCACGCCGGTTACACATCGGTGCCAGGTAGGCTTCGTTTTCCTTTCCCTTCCCGTTGAGCATTTGGTGGTTATGCTTGCTACGGTGGTTTGTTTTCTCGGGCAGTTTACTCGACCCCGTAATTACATATATATTTTGAGGATTGCGTATCATAGTAGGCCGTGGGGTGGGGTATTTTAACTGCGGAGTAATATTCTGACTGCGGCTGTTTGTGTGCAACCTCGCGCGTAGTGGATGGGGGTTTGGTGCAGGCGGCCGTTACGCCGTCTGCACCAAGCTACCCTGTGTGTGATGATTGGTTTGCAGGGGGAGAGTTTTGTGGTTTTTATGTAGCATTTGGTGGTTGCCCCTTCTTGTTGAGGTTTTCATATTACCCGTATCATCAAACCCTAGCCATGTTTGCCTACGCGGTCCCGCGCAACCCAATTCGTGATCAGTGTCGAACCTGGGCCAGGGAAGAGGGTGTACCACTGCTCTTAGCTTGTTGAACCTAAGTACGTAAGCATGGCATAGTTGCTAAAACCCGCGTGGCTACTGTCTTTCCCGCGCAGCAAAACGACCATGGCGTGCGCAGAGAGCCGAGACTTGTTGCACATTAATGTAGATTTGTTGCCGTCTTGAATATGATCGATAGAATTGTTTAATATCCTACAGCAGTGGTAGATTGCACATTTTACTGTATATAACTTGTTTCTATCATGATAGATATAAACAAAGTCTCTTAAAACTGCCCATTTGGTTTAATAATTCTGTTAGTCAGGCCATTTCAGTCTATACATGCATATACTTGCTTCATTGATTGATTGCTCTCATGTTAAAACATAGAAGAAACCACACACTGTACATTGATGTATACAGGTTTGCCACTCAACCAAAAGGGTTTAATGTTACAATGTTATGGTAGGAAGAGCTTACCATGTCAAAGAGACAAAATAAGAAGGCCCCTGTGGTCGAGGAAGAGCCAGAAGTAGAAGTTGTAACTAAGACATAATACATATACGAGGACACGAAGTGCATTTCTGGCGTTGAACCTAAATACAAGTGGGGGGAAATCTATAGACTGATCACCTGAAGAGACGTTCCCGACATGGGCTTAGAAGAAGAGTCCATATATGCAAACATAGAAAGATCTTCACTGATGAGGATCGCCACCAGACCTGAGTTATTCCCATGCGTTGAAGTAATCGGTTGGATTCTGCCCCGGGCAGATGTCACAACAATGATCCTATAGGATGTTAACAAACAGGGCTATGCTGCATACATCCCCGGATATGTTGCCCTGGCCTACCACTTGCCAGAAGCCCAAGTGTTCTTATCTGATGACTGGTTAAACAACATTAGAATGGACTTGGTAGAAACCATGAAAAGAATGATGTTGACTGGAAAACATTTCAGGACCAGAGTAACAGGAGAATATGATACTGCAAGTTTAAGAGCTCCATACAGATTCATAGCCTTGATGCTCAACAAAATATTTGGAAGAGCTCATGGCAGGTTTTTCAAACTAGAATGGATACCTATCATTTTTTATGTTGCAACCCAGGGGACAATTTTCAGCTGGGCCAACCTTGTCTCAAATAGTCTCTCTGCTTGCTTAGCCTCAGCCTTGGGAGGAGAGTCCCATAAAAGGTCTGAATTTTATATGAGTTCAATACTTATAGACTGTATATTATGCAACCAACCTTTCCCTGGTCTCAGGTGCATCTGGGACAGGGAAAGAATGCCTGTCTACGCTGCTTACAAACCATTGTGGGCACATAAATATCATAGCCATTACATAGAAATCTGTGAACACATCCTTATGCCTCTATACACACTCATTTTCCTGAAGGAGTGTGATTGTATGTCGGAGGAGGCCATGCAAGTGATAGAAGAGTGCGTAGGTTACTACTTTACTGAAAATGGCCTGTACTTCAGGATGTTTGGAGGATCAAGAGCCCCTTCCCTCCTGCCCAAATACGCAACTGATTACATTATCCACAAGGAGGCAGTCAGACAAATGTTCCTGGATGGAATAGGCATCTTTTTGTTCGAACATAAGAAGACTGCTTATCCTCCCTTGCCCTTCAAACTAGGAAGTTACAGGTTCACTAGGGTGAAACAAGCTGATGAATTCGTAGAAGAGCTGCAGAGGTTCCACTTTGGCGAGATGCCCTACCACATAAATGACTCCCAAGGTAAAGTTGTGGAAAATTGAAAAGAAAACAAGGTGCATTTTGAGTATACCCACCATTTTGATAGGGAAGAGTCTGTCTTCCGAAATGCCTCGAACATGACAGCACTGAAGAGAAGATTCAAGAAAAAGATCAGCACTAAAGGTGGGAAGGGGGATGAACAGGCTAAGGCTGAGGAAGAAGCAAAGAGAAGAAAAGAGGAAGCCCAGAGATTGGCACAGGAAGCTGTAGGGTGGCTGCACAGCGAAGAGGAAGGGAAAAGAAAAGCTGCCCAAGAAGCAGCCGAGAAAGCCTAGGAAGCAGCTAAAGAAGCAGAAGAAGCAGCTTGAAAAGTAGCTAAAGAAGCGAAGAGAAAGCTCGATGAGGAGCTACAAAAGAAGGAAGCAGAGAGTTTGAAGCTGACACAGACTGAGAAAGAACAGTCAGCTTCTGAGATGGAGGGAAGACCCAGGAGAAGGAAAACCCAAAAGTTCGGGACCCACAAGTGCCTGCTGCCAGCACACCTGTGGTCTCCACACTCAAGCTAGTTCGTTTTGTTCAGATAAAGGGAGAAGAAATCCCTGATTTCAACACTGTCTATTATGATAGGGCAACAAAGAGAATAATGAAGAGAAAAAAGAAGAAGGTTGAAGCAGGAGATATGCCTGGTAAGATGATAACAGATACGGTTGTTATGTTGGGAACATACCAAGATCCAAGATTCACCCTGAGAGTCGAGACTGCACTAATCCATGCCTCAGAAGACAACATGGACAAGGTAATAATTGACTTGGAGCAGTCCAAGAAGTCCTTTGCTCAGTTGAAAGATACGTTGAGGAGAGAGAGAGAAGAAAGCAATAGGCTTAAGACAAAATATGAAAATATGCAAAGGGAAATGAAGTCCTCAAGGGCTGAAGTACAGGCCCTCCAAGTGGAAAGATAGGTTATGGAGACTACCCAAGAATGCTCGGAGAATGTACAGAACGAATACCAAGAGCTGAAGGTGGAGAAAGATCGGTTGCTGGAAAAGGTAGAAGAACTAGAGGAGCAGCAAAAGATCATCTTGCAGGCTAGTGAGCTGCACTCCCAAGAATAGAGAGAGAAACATCAAGAGCAGATTTCTTCTTTGACCACTACTCTGGAGGAAGCAAGAGAACATCATGTTAACCTCCAGCCATTCAAAGAGCATGTCTTGGCCCAAAAAGCCAATATGCTGCAGCTACAGACTGCTGTTGAAGAGGAGAGATGTAGAGTGCTGCAGATCGATGGCCGATTCGAAGAGATCTTGGAAACTGCATCTTACTTTGTGGACAGATCTCAGGATTTCCTCGAGGTCATGACTGCAAGAATGGGGAGGCTGGAAAACAACGAAGAAACTCCAGCAGAGCTGCCATCAAAAGATAAACAAGCCCTCAAATGGGATTATAACTTAATAGAATTTGCTATTAACACTGCAGAGGATTTCAAGAAAGCAGTCAAGAAGATGAAAGGAGCCTGCACGGATTTTTTTGGGAGAGTCCTTATCACATACAACCGGTGCCAGGTAGAGGCCGAGCAGAGGCTGGATGATTTCCCATACCACAATTCATTTTTGGAGATGTTGCAGAAAAGACATCAGGATGAAGAAGCAAGAATGCAACACATTAAGGCCATTGATGACCACGTTCTGAGAAACGAAGTAGGCCATTCAGCCATTAGTGTGCATCTTTTAGAAGACCAGCTTCGGTTGAGTGCTGCTAGAGTGGAGGCTATAAAGAACTAGGCTGAAAAATTTGAAATCAACATTCAGTTTTTGGAACCCTGCGCATTTGAGAGCATCGCCTCTAAAGCTTCAGTTTGGAAGAAGTTTCTAGATGCCCAAGTGGGACCCTCCTCATGAAGGATTGGTCATTTTGTAATGTTTCACACTTTGTAAAATATTTGAGAAAAGTCAAGCGTTGGGAAACGAAGAGTTGGGAAGCCCAAAGGCCACTTTGGGCAGCCCAACCGTCTCACCTTTTTGTATAAATGTAATAAAATAAGAGGAAAGATGGACTTTTTCCCAGTTAGACATGAAAAGATGTATTGTAAGAAGAACTATTTCTCTTTGCAATAAAGAAGTCTTGTTTGCCTGTTGGAGGAAGATTGGTGGCACTTTAAAATGTTATGCTGTGGATGGCTGAAATATGAACTATTTTGTTTTTCCAGCTTTTTGTCCATTAACCGTGAGATCGTTCTAACTCTCAGAACCTATGTTCTTGTTTAAGTGATTTCTGGTTTATTATGTGGAATTACCACCATGAGTAATGTATGTTGTTCATAAAACAATTGGCTATCTGATTGTTGAAATATATTTAATCGTTCATGCATTGTGGAAAGAAATATCAGCTAACTGTAGTTTATGTTTATGTTGCATGCACACTTTACATTACTCACAAATAAAGTTAAGGTTTGCTCCCCGGGGATAGATAGATAGATAGATAGATAGTTAGTTTTATTTCTGTACATGTGATTTAGATGCTTGTGAGCCTAAGACGAGAGGTAAGAACCTGCGCATCACATTGTGACTGCCCCTTGCATCTTTATCACCTTGCATGGTTAATTAGGCATATGCATATCATATTTAAGTCAAAAAATACAAAAATATACACGGTGGACCAGGCCGCAACCGGTAAAACCTTTGTTTTTTGTTACTTTGACCTACGATAGCCGGACCGCAAACCGGACGGATTCCCTATACCAAACAGTCAACGGGCTAGTTGGGAACGTTGACTAGGGAGAATCCCTTTCTGTTGTTTCCTGCGAATTTCCAGGCCTCAACAGGACCTCACTGGGAGGTTCCCATCCCCAAGTAGGAGCCAGATGTTATCTCCCAAAATAAATTTATTTTGATAGTAGGAAGAATCTTCTTGTGTAATGAAAGATATGAGTGTCACTGACAATTTGAAATCCTCTGTTTTTGATTTGGATGAAAAATTTACAAGTTATAGCTTTCAGTGGCTTAGGCGAGAACTATTATAGCTCATTTGCCACCGAAAAGCTATATTTCGGTGGCTAAACAGTTGAACGTGGGGCAAAAGCGAACCACCGAAAGCGGGCTGAGCAAGCAGAGTCAAAGTAACACTTTTGATGGCTTAGGTGAGACTACTGAAAACTCATTAGTCACCGAAAAGGGGCGGTTTCGGTAGATTAGAGAAAGGTGCAACACATATGCTAACCACCGAAAGCAGGAAGATAAGCATCGGGTGAAAAACCGTTTCGACGGTTTAAGCGAAAGCTAGGGCATTTTATTGACCACCGAAAGAATAGGTTTTTGGCAGTTAAAAAAGTTTTTCGATGAGGTTGTTATCTGTCGAAAGCAGAAGTTCACCATGACGACGGGCTAAAGGTTTCGGCGGCTTAAGCAAGAAAGACAATGCTTCGTTAGCCACCTGTTGAAGGACCAAGTCGGTAAGCCGACTTGAACGATAGCCGACTTAGTCAATCAGCCGACTAATTAGAGGTTAGGTCGGCCACATAAGGTCGTGTCAGTTCACCGAACCGATAGGTAGTTATTTGTAACTGTTTGTAATTCATATATATGAGGCTGTTGAGCCAGAGGAGAACTCGGTTCAGTTCTCTGTATTGTGTGGATCCTTTCATTATAATATAATCTGTTATTTTGCTTACTTGTTCTTGTCTCTTGTCTCTGTTATGTATGTCTGTTCTTAATGTGTATTATTGGTAACCCTATGTGATCTGTAAGATTACAATATTGGTTCCGTTGCGGGTAGTACATGTCTGAGATGTATACAATCAGATGATATCGGAACAAGAGATTAAGGACTGTTCAAATTCCTGATCGAGAAAGGAGTGGGTCATATTGTTGAACCTCGTGCATTACTACGCGAACCGCCACAAAATACTAACTGGGAGGAGAAACAAAAGAAGTGGGAGAAATTCATCGTCGAAAGGGAGTGGGAATACTTCCTAAGCAAGTGAACATAACTATCTGGGCTTTCTAAAGCGTCGGGTAGGAAATGGGGGGGTAGCTAGTCATATGTCGAGGTAAATTGGAGAGGATTCTAGTCGACTAAAGAGATACCATTCACCAGCAATGAAAAGTCAACCTAAAAGGGAAATTGAAAGGACGGTTTTACATAAAGGTACAATGGAATTTCAAAAAATGGAGAGGGAGAGGAGGATGTAAAGAAGGGAAGAAAGAAGAGAAATATCTATAGCGCTGCAAAGAGGAATGAGTACTAGGGTGACAGACCAAGAGAGAAATCCGCGAGAGTCGGGTCAAGACCGACATGAAGAAGGAGTGGAAGAAGAAGCGCCCCCTATGGAAGAAGATTTGTGGATAGAGCAACGAGAAGATCTCCAATTAGAAGTTCCCCAGGAGGTAAGACATCTATCCTCGACGAATCCGAGTACCAGGATACAAACCATTGTCGAAGAGGACCTCAGACTAGGAGCTGGTGACTTTGGTATTTGGAGCCGACTAGATGATGAGACAAACAATGATAATCATCTACTTATCTATCGAGTAGAAGAAGGAAATTGGGTCACGCTTCAAGTGTTAGCCTCCAATCGAAGTAGCCACTTACTTTACTCGACACATGAAGGAGCACCCCCCTTGGCAAATACAGCTTTGGAAGATACATAAAATTTGGAGCTGTAGACAAATAATTGCAGTTGGACATCGACCCCAACCGACTGCTTGTTAGAGAAGAAATGACAACTAAGATGACTAACGGAAATGAGAGTTCTATCGACAATAGTTCTGCATAGAAGAATAAACAAAAGACCCCACTATCCCCACCACCACCCCCACCACCGCCACTTCCTGAAGAAGACAATGACAGTGACTCTGACATGGGTCACGGGTCAGCGCATATCCCTCTATATGAGGGCGACGGGGACCCCAAACGACATTGGTTCATCTGTGAGTCGACTTGGGAGGCAAACCAAGTTACAGATGAAGATAGACAGATGGCACAGTTCGCTGGTGCCTTGAGGAAAAAGGCATTAACATGGTATATGACCTTTTCTGAGAGAACTCCCCGAGCAACTAAAGCTGAAGTCAAAGCACAATTTCTATTGTTCTTTAAAACTCCATATGCAAAACATCTGGCAACAAAGAAATTAAAGATAACATCACAAAATCCAGGAGAAACTGTTCGTGACTATGACAAATGCTTGAAAGACTTTCTCAGCCAGTTGGATTATGTCATTGATGAGCGACTATTAATCTAGTGGTTTCTTGCAGGTTTGTCACAGAAAATTCGTTGACACATCAGTCTGGAGACATTCAAAACTTATGAAGATGCGCTTACGAAATCTCTACAAGTAGAAATGGATGAAGACATTCCAGCATATCCCACGGATCACAGACGGAAGGAATAGCTTGAGATCATGCATAAATCTCTAAAAGAGCTAAACCTTAAGAGTCAGGATATCTGGTCCATGAAGTGCTCAACGGTCGGGCATTCAAAAGACAATTGTCTGCAGGATATTAGTCGACAAGATGTTCGATTTGTGCAAACAAAATTTTTCTACGACATCTGCCAGGAGCATGGAGAGCATACCACAAAAGATTGCCCATTCAACATGAAGAATGGCAAAGCATCATGGTGTGTAATCTGTGAAACTAAAAATCATAACACCGTCGACTGCCACCTGAATCTAAAGAATCGACAAAATTATCAGGCAGTATATCAGACTAACGCAGTTACACAGAACAATGAGCAATGAAATAATGCACAAAATGACCAAAATAATCAGAGGTACGAAGGTCGTCGATACGAGCGCCGGTTTTATAACCGACATGGAGGATATGGAAATCGAGGTCAATTCTTTGGGAATCGAGACAACCGACCACGTCGGCCCATCCAATGTTTCACATGTTACAAGTAAGGACACTGATATGGAGATTGTCCATACAAGGACAGGACTGACCTAAAAATTTGTACTAGTTGTGGAGTAGGGGATCACTCATTAGAGGATTGCTCTACTATGCTTGAAAAGATAAATAAGAAGAAAAATGTTAATGTCTTGTAGTGTGTGCAAAAACATGATATAATTAATACAAATAATTTGCTTATCATAACCCGACAAGGGACGAAAACTGGGAATGATAACCCCCAAATAAGCAAGATAAAAGAAAATAATGTTTATCCTGACCCAGTTAAAGAAAAACAAATATATAAAGATGCAACAAATATATTTAGAGAATTTGCTCGACAGGAAGAAGAAGATGATAATTGACAAGACATAGTAAAAGAGTTAATACACTTAGTACAGAATGATAAAACAATCTCTCAATTCATCGACTTACTACACAAAATAAAACATAACAAAAACACCGAAAAACAAACAAAGAATATCTGCAACTTAAACCAAAAGGATAAAAGTGATGCCGACCCACTTGTCGACCTGAAAATTGAAGGATACCATGTCCGACAAGTTGTACTCGATTTCGGATCATAGGTAAATATTATGACTCAAGACACACGGGAATAGTTAGGAAGACCTCGATTATACGAATCAGGAATATACCTAACACTAGCCGACCAAGGCCTAATTGAACCTATTGGAGTCTGGAAAAATGTCGACACAATGATAAAAGGAATATTGGCCAAAGTTGATTTTGAAATTATTGACCTCCGGCGTTAGTAGGTTGACCTTGGGGGAGAAAAATGAAAGCCTCGATATCCTTGGACAAAGAAAGAATAAAATTAAAGGGGAATGGACAAAAAGTCATAGTACCTATTCATCCGTCCCAAGGAGAACCTTGGACAGAACCAATGGATGAAGAAGTTGACATCCAACAACTATATCAGATACAAAATAATGAAGATTACACAGAACCTAATACATATGGTGAACTTTACTTAGGAAACCAAGACTCAGTAGGATACAATTCAGATGCAGAACTATATGAGTGGGGGGTTGAAAACTATGAAATAAAAGCAAGAGGATGCTGGACCATTCAAAAAGTACAAAAGAAACCAATTAGACAATGCTTTGTGGTTTCCAGCATCCCAAACATATTTGAGAAGAAAATTAGGGAATATCCTACCTTGCAACCAATAAATATAAATACCACAAAAATCTCAAGGTATAAAGAAAGAGAATCACCAGTTATGCATGTAGAGCAAGTATCTAGGAACATTGGCGAACATGGCCGACTACAAAGTTTAGTAGAAACTTTTACAGGACAAGCTGCTAGATGGTGGGATACCCATCAGTTAAGATTGTAGACATGGACAACAGCTTCAACTTATTTTGTAGAAAGATTTGGAGGAAAGAAGTTAACCAACCAGGCTCAGATACCTATATTTACCCAAGGACAGGATCCAGAAAACCATATAAAGACATGTGAAAAAGAATGGAGAAGACTTGGATATAAAGATGAACGTACATGGCCACACTTATTTCCATCAACACTTGCCGACTTACCAAACAAATGGTACAAAATGGAAGAGGCTCGAGGTGAAACATTCCTATGGCATGAACTCAAAGAGAATTTTATCAAAGATTTCAACTTTGTACCACAAACTGAGAATTTGGTCGAAATCGCAAAACAGATCAAAGCATTTGTACAACCGACAGAAAACAAAACTCCAAGGGACAACCAACCAACAATAAACTGTAACAATATACAAATCAGGACAATACCACAGTCAACAAGACTACAGTTGGAAAATGAAAATACAGAAGGGAAAAGCTTTAGATGGAAATCAAGCCATGTCGAAACGACTAAACCTATTCACATAGTACTCAGTTGAAACAATCGACAAGGAGGATACTGACCGAATGACTGCAGCAGAATTTCCTGCCACATTCTCACAGTTTAAGGAAGGAATTCGACCAATCAATGAAGCTAAAGCACCAGAATGGCTAGATGATAAAGTCAAAACTAGAGAATTCGACATCTCAGGTGATGACCGACCAAAAATGACAAAAATTGGAAATTACTGGACTGAAGCACAAACAACAGAGATAGTAAACCTATTGAAAGAATTTCAGGATGTATTTGCTAGAGACTATAAGGATCTTAAAGGTCTATTACATGAAATGGGTGAAATGAAGATCGATATTAAACCTGATGTTCGACCTGTCAAGAAAAGACCATATAAACTAGCTCACAAATACAAAAAGATAGTCAATAAAGAGATTGATAACATGCTTGCATCAGGTATTATCTACCCTATTGACCAATCAGAATGGGCAAGTTCGATGGTGGTTCAACCTAAGAAACATGATCCAACTAAACTAAGGATCTATGTCGACTTCAGAGAACTCAATAAAGTTACATTAACAGACCCATTTCCAACTCCTTATGCAGATGAAATCTTAAATGAGGTAGTAGGACATGAATGCTATTCGTTTACAGATGGATTCTTAGGTTATAATCAAGTACCAATAGCCAAATAAGATCATAAAAAGACAACATTCGTATGTGAATTTGGCTCATTTGCTTACAGGGTTATGCCTTTCAGACTTAAAAATGCACCTGCAGTCTTTTCAAGAATTGTGGTTAAAACATTTCAGGAGTACATTTACAAAACAATGGCAGTATATTTCGACGATTGGACAATATACTCTACACTAAAAGACCATTGTAAATGGCTAATACTTATGCTGGAATGATGTCGATAGATCCAACTATCACTAAACATCAAGAAGTGCATATTTCTAACTCCTATAGGAATACTATTAGGACACATTGTCTATAAAGAAGGTATTAAAGTCGACTTCGCAAAAATAAAAATCATCCTTGACTTAAAACCTCCGATGAATCCAAAACAAGTCAGGGTACTACTTAGTCATACAAGATACTATAGAAAATTCATAAGACATTATTCAGACATGACATACCCACTAGAAGAACTGCTAAGAGAGGATCAGGAATTTAATTGGGTAGAGGAGTGCAACATATCATTTGAAAAACTAAAAATAAAGCTAGTCGAAGCACCCATCCTAAGGTTTCCAAACTGGTCGATCAAATTCCATGTTCACATCGACGCATCAGGCCTAGCAATAGGAGCAATCCTAACTCAGCTAGGAGATGATGGAATGGACTATCCTTTAGTTTACAGTAGCAGGAAACTAAATAAAGCTGAAATAAACTATTCGAAAACTAAAAGAGAAGCATTAGGAATGGTCTTTGCACTACAAAAATATCGATACTATCTACTAGCTAGTCCATTTATCTTTTACACTGACCATCAAGCACTAAAATACCTCGTAAATAAGCCTCTACACCATGGAAGAATTTGTCGATGGATACTTCTATTCCAAGAATTTGAATTCGAAGTTGTTGTCAAACCAGGTAAGTTAAATGTCGGTCCCGACCATTTATCCCGAATCGACAAATGGGAGGAATTGACGGGAGTCGAAGAGGACTTACCGGATGTACATTTATTTCGAATAGAGGCAGTCTCGACAGAGTTAGAGAAAATAGCTCAGTTTTTAGAAAATGGACAAGCACCAGAAGGTATGAGTACCAAGAAAAAACAGATCTTAGCCATGAAAGCTACAACTTATAGCCTCATAAATGGATTCCTATATAAAATAGGTTTAGATGACATCCTCAGAAGGTGCGTACTGGAACATGAAAGAAATAATATTATGCATGAAGCACATTACGGACCTGCTGGAGGACATTTCCAAGTAGACACAACTGCAAAGAAAATCCAACAATCAGGGTTGTGGTGGCTGACACTTCACAAAGACTGCAAAATTTTTGTAAGCCAATGTGACAGATGTCAATGACTAGGTCGACCCCTGCCTAGCATAGAAATTCCCCTAATATCAGTAAACCCAAGTTTGACATTTGAAATTTGGGCCATTGACTTCATAGGACCATTTCCTATACCAGCAAAAAGAACAGGTGTAAGGTACATAATAACTGCAGTCGAATACGTAACCAAATGGGCAGAGGCAGAACCAATCGATACATGTTCCAGTGAGATAGCTACTAAGTTTATCTATGAGAATATCATTACCAGATTTGGATGTCCATTAATCCTAATCAGTGACCAATGAACACACTTCATCAATAAAACTATTAAAACACTAACATACCAATTCCAAATCGGCCATCGACGGAGTACAGCTTACCACCCTCAGTCGAATGGAGCAATTGAAGCATTCAACAAAACATTAACAAAAGGATTAACAAAAATATGTAACACTGACAAAGATGACTGGGATGAAAAGATACCTATAGTACTATGGGCATACACAGTGACATATAAGCCTTCAACCGACCAAACACCATTTCGACTAGTTTATGGACAGGAAGCAGTAGTTCCTCTACACTTTAGACAACAGACACCTATTATCACAGAGATTTTACATGTTGATGTCGAACAAGGAAGAAAGGACCGACTATTGCAACTAAGTTTGAAGAACACCGACTAATAGCGTTACAACATCAGGAAATCCAGAAACAACAACAAAAGGCATGGCACGACCAAAACATCAAAAACAAAAACCTGTTGGTAGGAGACCTTGTCTTACTATACAATAGTCGGGTAAAAGGAAAACCCAAAAAGATACATACAGAATGGATGGGACCCTATGTTGTCGAAGAGATCCATGCCAACGAATCAGTCCAACTAAGGACATTACAAGGCATAGTATTTCAAAAACTTATTAATGGTGCCCGACTAAAGCAGTACATAAACTAAACCAGTTCAAGAAAAAAAGCTATAAAAATCTGAAAATCCAAAAACTAAAATAAAATCGAAAAACATAAAACAGTATGACATGAAATCACCACTACGACAACTGACATCACGCCCATCGACATAACACCATCGATCACTCACATAATCGACATCGACCAACGACCTCGAAAGTCCCATTCCGCCTTCATGACTATGGACGATAAAATCAAATCACCATTAATGCAAACTCAAGTGTTCATGCTAGACCATCACGTCCGCCATTAATACACCCATCGACAAAAAAGGTCAAACGCATCAACTATAAACACTGAACCGCCAAAGGATCATTTACAACATTCCGAACAGAGAGAGCAACTTAGTAACCAGACGACTGAAAGCCAAAAATACCGGAGCAAAGTTGACCAGTAGACTGACAAGATGGAACCTAAACAAATTAGAGCTGCAGCCAAGGCTAAAGAACTACAGATCGTAGAGACACCATTGATGAGGAGACTCAAATTCATTAAGAACGCTAAGGTTTAGGAGGGCTCATGGGCGAAACTATGGGCTGAGATTAAAGAGTGGGCTTATGTCGACAAAAGGCCGACACACGCTGCAGAGAAAATCAACCACAGTACCATTGTAAACTACATCAATGCGCTACTCATGGCCAGTTTTGGAGGTACAAAGGATATAGCGGTGAAATTTATCATAAGCCGGTATCATAACAGTAGATTTTACTTCGACCGACCGGTTGAAATCTCTGGGGAAGTAATTTCCAAATTGACTGGGTTATCAAACCAAGTTGAACCAGTACCAGTCGGGATTAAGGAAGGGCTGGTAGAGGAGCTAACAGGATCAACATCAGGAAAAAACTCCAAAGGGATAATGATTATCCAAATACAAGCTCGAACGCCGCAAATAGTGGCCAAAATCATAGCCACTGCACTTACACTGACAGGTCGAGGAAGCGACCTCAAACTGATTATGTTGGAGGTAGTGGATACCATTACCCACACAGGAAAAATATACAAATGGGCTGAGTATGTCGCTGACATGCTCAAAGGCATCTGTGAAAAATTCCAGGAGTTGGGAGGGATCATAAGGTTTCCATCCCTTATGATATGGATAGTCATGTACTCTTTGTGCCCTGTCGGAGAAAAAAAGTTTCAAGAACCGAAAAAATTCTATATGTGGAGATTCAAACCGTTCTCCCATAATAGAACAATGAAGGAACTTACAAAAGGAAAAGTGTTGTTAGAAAACTGGTTCCAACAATTGAAAGTCTACACGACCAGATGGAGGGTGCCTCAAAACATCCGACAAAGTCTGCCCAAAACTGCTCACATCCAGTTAGAGCTCGACCATACCGCGGTGTGGTACATGCAGGGTGCCAAAGCAAAGGAAAAAACTCTTGATTATTACCCGACAGCCGAAGAATTTTTTTGAGAGTTGGCTCGACAGTCGGGTACAAAATTGTTGATACCAGCAAGAACAAAAGAAATAGACACGTCGATAGAAGAGCCACTGACCGACCAAGAGAAAGAAGAGGATTATGAGCTCAACTTATATATCAGCACATTTGTGTCGGGGGAGACACCTGTAGAAGACAATGGTCAATTGTAAATTATAATTAGACCACCAACACTACAAAGAGAAGAGACACAAGCACAAATGGTAACCAATCCAGCTGAGGAAATCCTCGTCTCGACTGAAGACCAAGGGGGAGAGATAGACACTGAAAACCCTGAGTATGCTGTCACCAAAGAAAATATTCGCAAATTATCGAAGGAGATAACAGCCTCAAGAAAAAGAAAAAGAACCCAGGAACAGGAGCAGGGGAAGGGTAAGCGCAAGCTTATCATTGCAGAGTCCTCAGAAGACGAGGAAGAACTGGTAGCCATGGCATGCTACATTATAGAAGATGCCGCAACAAATATGGTTCCAGTCGAAACCCAGTTACAGAGATTTGTAGAAGCAGGGGCACAACAAGGTCGGCCAAAGAAGTTGAAAAGCACAAACATTTCAATGGCTGAAAATGTTGTGGATCTTGTGTCTACACCTCCACCCCCGTCTTCGACCAAAATAATGCAAGAGGTAATTCCAGAACCTCCTTCGATAAGCCCAATCGACATATGCAAGAATGCTATGTCGAAGACCCTGAAGGAGAAGTTCAACCGTGACAGAGACCTCCAGGCATACATTGAAAAACTGCCTGAGTTACTCACGTCGGTTCAAAAGCTCACCACCAAAGCCCCTTTGTTTGAAGCTGGTGGATCCAGATTGACCGCTCCCCAACCTGGCCAAGTACTCCTAAAGCCGAGGAATTTTGCATTTGTGAGTTCAACATTTGAGAGAA
This sequence comes from Pseudotsuga menziesii, assembly GCA_001517045.1. Lineage (NCBI taxonomy): Eukaryota > Viridiplantae > Streptophyta > Pinopsida > Pinales > Pinaceae > Pseudotsuga > Pseudotsuga menziesii. The sequence goes on along the minus strand of LPNX010500854.1, from coordinate 63,468 downwards.
ACCTCGACAAAGAAGCTGAAGTTGTCACAAGTCGGACCACATCTATCATTCCAACCAACCCTGAACCCAACCCACCAGCCAATGAACTGACCGGAGAATAGGAAGGAGAGGACATGGATGAAATAAATCGAGAAATCGAGGAACTATTCTTCGACCTCCAGGAAAAATCACCTCCACAAATCCACGACCCCTCACCCGACCATATCTCCACTAATCCAATCACACCAGACCATTCACCAACACCATCACCACCGCTTCACCACCTAGAGTCTCTAATCCAACCAGCTGCACCTGAACCACCTCCACCACAACCATTAGCACCAACCACACCCACATATAGACCCTCTGTATCCAACCAACCAGATGCAAAACCAGTTGCAACAGTCATCCAACTTGCATAACCAAAAATACCTTCCATCATCGCTAGCCAACAACCCGACAACTCAATTTTAACTCTTGCAGGCACACAAGTACCAAAGCAAGCAGAGCAACAAAAGCACAAAAGAAAGAAAGACAAAAAGAAGAAGGACCATCAAAGCCAGACGACAATGGTCCACATCAGTCAACTTGGGTCAACCACTATAGTCCATCCAACCAAATTGAGGGATGGAGAATTAGGGCAACTCTTGGAATCATTGGCAATCGAAGCAAACAAAAGGGGCCATAGGAGATGTAAGGAGCTCGATGATAATGAAAAAGAACAAGTTGAGTTCCTTAACAAATGCAGAAACTTGGTGCAATCTGTGATACCAGGTCCGAGAGAAGTCGAAACCGACAAGCCTCTAGAAAAAGCTTATTAACTATTTGAGAGTGTGGTGTTGGCACTACAGGCACATAGGCAGGATATAAAAGAATTGTAGAAAGAAGAAATAGCTCGACTGCTGACACAACAACACACAACTTTTTTAGAAGCATACAAGGTACTGCGAGAGCACATGGAGGAGTCGGTCACTACAGAAGAAGTACTGAGGGATTGGCCTGCATATTATGGGAAATTCTATCAGCAAGTTTGACAAACCCGACAAGAAATCCAAGCACTCGAAAAGAGAAAAAGCACAGAGGTAGAACTCGGGAGCACAATTGAAAATCAAATAGAGCTCGGAACAACCAAATTGCAGAAGCACGAGCGACAAGCACACCAGTGGGTGCAACAAGCAATTCCAAATCTAGAAAAATTAGACATCATCTGCTCGTAGATGAGACAACTTTTTGAGATAGCAGAGGAAAATTACTAGTTTATGGGTCCCGACATGGAGAAGATAGCAGAATTTTCCATTCAAGAAAAGATGTCGATATTATCAAGTCTGACTACATTAACAATCGACATCCAAAAAATACTACAAAGTTGGACAACATTTCAACATCAGCTGACAGTGACAGCTGAAGCAATTGTCGAAGTCTGTGTGCAGAAAAGACCAGCCATCAGAATTCACAGCCCATGAAGACCAAGCACATAAATAACCACCTAAGGATAGGCAAAGAAATTTTTTTGTACCTCCTTGTTTCTTCAGGATGAAGAAACGTTTTGTTTGTGGGGGAGATGTTGGAGGAGCAAGTCAGTAAGCTGACTTGAATGATAGCCGACTTAGTCAATTAGCCGACTAATTAGAGGTTAGGTTGGCCACATAAGGTCGTGTCGGTTCACCGAACCGATAGGTAGTTATTTGTAAATGTTTGTAATTCATATATATTAGGCTGTTGAGCCAGAGGAGAACTCGGTTTAGTTCTCTGTATTGTATGGACCCTTTCATTATAATATAAACTATTATTCTGCTTACTTGTTCTTGTCTCTTGTCTCTGTTATGTATGTCCGTTCTTAATGCCTATTATTGGTAACCCTATGTGGTCTGTGAGATTACAACACCACTGAAAGCCGGATTTTCAGCAGCTAGCTGACAAAATCCAGGAGGATCTTAACCACTGAAAGGGAAAAATAAGGAAATGGTTAGGAACTGTCACATCTGACACCATTAGCAAGATAAATGATCATTTCAGAGCGTGATTACCCACCGAAAATATCTGGAGCTGTATGACTATGTGGGGAAATGAGTAAAAAGGGTCGTTATGCAATTGGCAAAAGACTGATCTGACTAGAAAACCTCAGTCTCCCTCCACATGTCCAAAAGATCATCAAATAGCCACCGAATGCTTTGGCTAAAGTAGGTTACAATTATGTGGGAAAAGATATCCAGAGAATCGAGCTGCTGTCATCATTCTTTGTGACCTCAGCCTCCATAATGACAGAAAACCCTCATAATCAGTGCCAGGAGACTCCATCGTATTTCACTTTCGAAATTAGCTTTTTCTCCACCAGAAAAACTAGCTCTGAAAGAGCAGCCTGCTAAAGCACACTGTATACAAGTCTGAAAATTATTTTGCAGGTACCCAGGAGATACACCCATCAAGATGAAGAAGAGTGGACCAACTCTCAGGCAGGAGCTAGGTGATATCAGTTATTTAGAGGCGCATCCAGAGGTCTACAGACTTTTCCAAGAGGTGGGCTGCTACAAGTTCTGTGAAAAAATACAAGGCTTCCATCAGCAGGTGGCTGAAGATTTTTCCCTCTCATTTGATGGTTCAAAAGCAGTCATAGGAAAAGAGGATTTTCTCATAGATGAAGCACTAATCATAGAGGTGACAGAACTCCCTTCCACAGGAGAGAAATGGTTCAAGACCACCATACCTAAAGAGGTGGAATTCAGGTCTTACCTTAAGCCTGGACATAGAGGAATACTATGGAAGAAGAGTGTGCCATCATCATGGCTGGAAGAGAACTGGCAATAACTACTGAAGGCCATTGTGGTCTACTTAACCTGTGAAGGAAGGTATAATAGAGCAATGATCTACCATTTCAAGCTCATGAATCACTTCACAGGTAAAAGCCCTCTCAATCTGCCCTTTTATTTACACAGAAGTATAGGGAAGATGGCACATCAAGTAAAGGCCTAGCCATTCAAGATTGCTGGTAGGTTGTCCGACCATGGTAGTATCCAGCTGTTGGTCCAGGAGTTGTTGAAGAGAAGAAACATGGCTTGGCCTTATTTTCTATTCTGGAATGGCTTTGAGATAGGCCTTCAGCCAGAGGAGAAAGGGAAGTCTCCTGCCAAGAAATCCAGCACCACAAGAAGTGGGAGAAGAAGGAGGAGGGCCATTTCCCCAGCAGCAGCAACAGAACAACCTCCCTCCTCTTCCAAGACCAAGAAGGAAAAAAGGAATTTGGACTTCAGTGAGAAAGGTCAGGAGGCAGAAGCACAACATGAGAATGTCTTAAATCTACCCTATTCAGATTCCGAGGAAGAACAAGAAGAGGATGCAGCCCTAGCTTTGCAAATTATACTAGTATCTGAAGCATTGCCACCCCCCACACCACAGGAGCAACAGGAACCAGCAGAAAGGGCTTCCTCCAGCAAGCCTAGAAGTCAAAAGATCAATCAGCTATTGAGGCAGGTTTATGAAATGGAGGTCTTGGAAATGAACTGAAGAGAAACAACGAGACCTTGACCAGGAGGAGCAAGCTACTGCACAATTCCTACCTGGAGCAGAGAGAAAAATACATTTTCTTGAAAAGGTTGAACAAAAGATACTTGAAGGATAATACCAGACTATATAGGATGGTTAGGCTCCAAAGGTTGCAGCTGAAGGAAGCCAAATCAAACCCTAGCAGCCACCTCGCCTTATCAACCCTAGCTGAAGCAACCATTAGTCTCCAGCCTCCTGAAGCTAGTCAAGACGCTGTTAACACTCCTAACACGAAGCATGTAGAAGAGTAAGACTGAGGAAATAGGCCTGAAAGGACATTTTTGAAGAAACCCTAATAATTTTTGCAAAAAAGGGCTTTCGGTGGTTTAGGCGGATGTTGGGGCAGTTCATTAGCCACCGAAATCACCACTTTTGGTAGCTAATGGTTTCGATAGACTGGCCTCTTAACCACTGAAAGCGGGCAGAGGATTAAAGGCAAGTTTTGGTGTATAAAACTGATTTTGGGCAAGTATAGATGATTCATGGATGTGATCTGAAGATAAAAGGCACTGAGGGATGCATCAAAAAAAGGTCTGTGTGAGATCCACTATGACATAAGTGCGCCAAAGGACACCAACCCTAGCTGTCAAAGAGAATTCAGTGGTTTAACTGGCAGAGGACCAGCAGCGGTGATCACCAGCAATTACTTCAGTTATTTAATATTCATTCAATGAACTAAATCTTCATTACAGTTAGACAAGTAGTTAGGTAGGGTTTCAAACCCTAATTTGCAAAAAATGGTTACTTTGTTTATTTTTGTAAAAAAAATAGATCCAGGTTTTAGGATCTGTATATTTTGTAAAAGGCTATAAAGTCCAGGACTATTTTTATAAAAAAGGTTCAGCTTTGGGGATTTATAAGCCTATAGTATTGTCAGCTTCTCATTTTGCTCATTCTTGAATATAAGATCTTTTGTTATGATTTGTTTAGCCTTCATCTCTATCTTTACTGTACTTATGCCTAAATGTGTATTTAGGTTACTTTCAAGTTGATTAATAACTAATAGTTGTCATCCTATTGGTGTGTTACTGTGATTTGATTTATAAGTACCATCCTCATCATGATTTAGCCATTTATATGCATCTATTTTGTATGTAAATCTGCCATCCTGATGAATTCTCCTTCCTTGCACCTTATTGTCAACTTTTGAACAGTTGTAACTAAAAGCCTTGTAATTGAGTGAGTTTCATGCATGTCTTGAGAGTGGAAGGTTATATAGGTCACCTGACTTGATCCATATCATAAAACCCTAAAAAAATTGTAAGTTACTAGGCATCATCGAGCTGCAACCTAGAGGAGTTTCTTGGAGTGATAACAAGGTAACAAATCATAAAATTATAAACAAACTTGGAATCTTCTCAATTTTATGATTGTTGCGCTAACTTGTTTTCGCAAGCCACTCAGAAACATGCTTTGACAGGAAGCGTTGCTACTTTTCAGGTATAAGAGCATTTTATTTATTCTCTTTGACTTTTGTTAAGCACACGTTTTCATGTATTTTCAATGCTCTCAAAAGTTGGTTGCAGGAAAATACTAACCTTTTGTAGATTTAAAGATGAATGAATGATGTGCAGAATTGATTTCTAGAATCGCAGAAGATTTTCAGAAAAAAAAAATGTTCCATTGAAAGCTCGAAGGAGTTGAGGTTTCCCTTGTGTATGTCATGACATTTGCTGCCACAAAGAAGCATTTCAGAAACCAATCACGCCATGTCATGATTACTTATCCTTCTCCTTCTAATCCTATTTGCCATTCATATTGGAGTCTACTGTTTCCATTCCTTATACATCATAACTTCCAGCATGTCTACCTTTCTGAGTCGCACTCATTTTCCTCATTTTTTAGTTTATCTTTTTTCTTATGAATAAAACCATTCAGATTCCTTTCCATGACTACATTACTTTATTATCCCTTCCATAAAAACTATTTTTGAACTTCATATCTTTCATCTATAGTCCTATCATTCATTATGTACAACTTGTGTTGACTGATGTGGGATTTCTTATGGCCCACCTTTCAACAAGTCTTGCTCCATTGACCTCAGCACCTTATATGGGATAGAGACTAGAGTTCATTTTTAGTACCTTGAAGCTTGCATGCCTTAATGTCAAGTTCTCTCGCTGACAATCATGGGAATACATCAATGTCCCTTGATCATTAGATCTTGCAAGTGATTCGACATCAACTCATTTATTCACACTTTGCATGATGTACTTATGTACCTTGGCACTCATTGACATCAATGGTGAGATTGCCTCGCATTGGTTAACGACATTCATCAATGGTTGGTAATCCAATGACTTCTTTCCATGTTTGACATCAACACATTCATTCGCATGGTAAGAAGTGTACCATCGAGGTTTGTAGCAGGTGAAGACTATATATACTTTGCATGACTCCATCAATAGTTTTACAGCAGCATACTTTAGCCATATGAGAGTACCACAGTTCTACTTTCTGCTCTCATCTTTTACTTCATACAACCCAGCAATGAATGAATTTGGAAAATTCCCTCACTACATTCCCTTTCTCCTTTTCATAAACCTAATACATCTTAAGTTGTGTGGGGGGGGGGTTATTCATTATCATTTTACATATTCATCATTTCATTTACCCTTAATCAACATGTCTTTCCCAAACTATGCTATATATCTTGGCATGATTCATAATATGAAGAAAAGGCTTTCTAATATACATGGATGGTTCATCATTCCCAATGCATGTATACTCTTAAAAAATCTTATGTATTGCAACAAAAATACAATTAAAAGAAATGAATGTTGTTACCACAAGAACCAACATTTGTTATGGTTGTCACACAAGAACCAACCATAGATATATATAAAAAAAGAGAAAAAAAGAAAAAGAAAAAATTGTTGCCACTCATGCATTTCAAATCCTGGAATGATTTACTGTTACATACCATCATCATGTAAAGCCCAACTACAACGGCAAAAGTTAAAAAAAGAGAGTCAATGCATAGTTGCATGAGGACATGCAACCAGTCAAGTTGGGGGGAATGTTGAGCCGCAAAATAACCACATTTTATTCATCTTTCCTATACCATTTGTCACCTTATTCCTATTTTATCCTTCCATAAAACCATTAATATTCACCACTTTCATAACAAATATGGGTTTATATTACCATTTTCCAAATCATTTATTTTTGAGTATTTTGAGTGAATTTGTGGTTAATTATTGAGAAAAATAACATATTTTCATTATACTTTAAAGTTGGATGCATTTGGTGATGTTTACAGGTGTATTTGAAGAATTTAACAAGCTCAAAAGTGACCACCTAGCCTCAGATTCGAATTTCATCTTCTAGATGTGATCTAACTTCAAGGAGAATATTATGGAAACGTGGAGACAATATCTCATCCAATATTTGTTGAGAATTTAAAGGGATGAGTTGTAGATTTGTTGAGGATTTTGAGGGATAAGTTGAGAGAATAACGGATCTGTAATTATGATTAGTTATCTTGAATTCATGTATAAATAGGAGGGCTCTCTCCTCATTTTGGTTAGAGGCCTCTTTAGTGGTTTGGTAGTAGATAATTGGTTCATCTTTTTAGATAGTCATGGATTTGATCCTATTGTAATAGATTTGATATTTCAATAGATAGTTTGATATCTTCATATTTTGATGTCTTGGTTATGAATTAGTTGTGTTGATTTTATGTGAGCTCACCAGTTAATGTCGTTTTCTTTATATCCGTTTATTTCCTACAATTTCCTGCTTTCTTAGATCAGATTTATTTCATGAAATTTCCTGCTTTTGCAAGTTTAATTCCATTTCAGTTATGTATTTTTAATTTTATTTATAGATTAAGTTCAGCGACACTCTGTCCCTGCATATACTTTGTTTGTACCTCACAAGTTTACGCTCTCTCTAGGTTGACAACTGAATCATTGGATATCTATTATAATTTGTATAATATTTTCCCCAATAGAAACTTTAGGGATTAAGCACAAGGTTGTCACATGGCTCAATATGACGAGATTTTGGTGTAACAAATGGTTTTGTCCAAGCTAGGGTTTGGGTCATCTCTGCTTGATTGGCTGAAAATTGTTACTGTAAGGATGTGACTAGTATCATTTACATTTATATACGATGAGGTTTCTTAGCTTACTTAAAGTGCATTCAATTGCATAAAGTTTTTGAATTTTTTGAAATAGAAAGACAAAAGGAAGTTTTCATTTTGAATAGCTTTGCATCAATTATTTTTCTCATTATTTTCAGAAAAATAAAAAATATTTAAGTCTTGTAGTTTCTCAAATTTTTTCAAAAAGTCTCATTAGTTTCATTTATAAAGAAAAAGGAAAAAGTGCATTCTTAGTTGCATTTATTTTGAAAATTTATACATCATTTGCTTTCACTTCGTTGAGTCTAAACACCATCTAGTCCCACTCCACTACTCTTGAGTAATAAAGCCATTAAAAAGAACGCTTAACTTAAAATTGATTAGTAATCTTTCTTTTTATAGGTTCGATCATCAACTAGCCTATGCTAGGTTTTTGGACTAGGAGATTCTAACTGCCAAAAGCACTTTGAGTTCAGACGTAGTGGCATATATTTAAGTAAATCCACTTCTACAAGGGATGATCTGGAAATCTCCTCTCACATAAGAGTCAAGCATGAGGCCGCGTGAGAGCTCGGTTGAGGAGATAACCCTCCACTTCCTTGTTCGATGGTTTACTAGGATTGTTGTGCGTACGGGGGTTCTATCAATACCAGTTCTTGGGCCCCATGAGTTGCCAGTATTGGTAGGATTTTGGTCTTAGCTACCCTGCCCATGCACATCGATCAAGTCAATGACTGTTCCACCAGACTCTCATTGTAGATTTCGTGGCCTTAGTCTCCAAACACTAGGATCTTACACAGGTGGTACTGGAAGGCTATTTCTAGTACTCCTAGGATGAAATTGTAAGGTAACCTCGGTTGATAATTTGGGAGATCTGTTGGGTGATTCCAGTGCTTTCACCCATAAAAATATTCACGAGACACCAAGTAACCATCCTTCGATCTTCATTGGTTGGATCTAGGCCCTAATCATCCCATACTTTCCTTTGGAAGGTGTATCTTTTATTTGGTGTGTTTGTGTTACTTAGGATATTTTTAGTGTGTGTTGTTTGGTTTGTTTGTGTTTAGTTGGCCTTTAGGTGTGTGAGTCATATTTTTAGCTGTGGAGGACCATACTCTTTGTAGGTCTAGAAGGTTGAAAAACCTTCCTCCATCTTTTACAGTGGAGCCTCCACTACCACCTCAAAGGCAGAGACTTGACACAAACGGTTCTTTCGAACCAACCAGTGTTAACAAAGTTCTAGGTGAACCAAAACTTAGACTTAACCAGGAAGAAACCACAATAATAGAGATATAATACTTGCAGTCCTACACGTTTGCAAGGAATTTTAATACACCTCTAACTGATCTTAATGATCTTGTGATAGTCCAAGTCCTCCCTTTCAGTTCACATGTTTCTAGTGTTTATTTGAGCCCAAGTATGTCTAGTATAGGAGAGGGTATGTATACCCCTACATCAGCTATGCTAGGTACTAGAGTCTCACCTCCCCTGGTAAGTGCTCCAAGACTTAGTGCATCTACTGCACCTCTTTCACCGAGTGATCGAGTGGTCAATCCCTCATCACATTCTAATGTTGTAGGTCAATCTAGTGGGGTGGTCACTGGGATTCCCATTGTACCTTTTACTTCTTCTTTGTTTATGTTAAGTTTTCAAAGTGGTCCAAGTGGATCTAATTCATTTGTCTAGTGTTTTCTATGGAATAGAGGACATATTCCTCCATCTACACCTTATGTAGGCCCATCGCCTACTTATGTGGGTATGTCGTCTAAGAACCCAAGTGCCTCCATAGGTTATATTTTTCAGAATTCCAGTCAGGTTTCAGCTTCCCCTTTTGTGAGCTCTCCCTTTTCACTATTTAGTGGAGGAATCTCTGCTCCTATCTTTCAAACTCTAGTTTCGATTGGAGTAGGCCAAACCCCTTATCACACACCATACGTTAGCAATCCTTTGGTGGAACCCTTTTCAAAATAGTTTGCATCATCACAACCGCCCTGTTATCACTAAAGTTGACTCTTGAATGCAAGAGAGCCAAGCTTAGAGAAATCTTAATGATGTGTAAAGGATAGCTGGGAATGAAAGTTTATAAATAGACAGACATATAAGAGATCAAGCAGGGAATGTATCAACAGAGAATGGATATTAATAAGACATAGCTATGAGCATAACTTCGTGACAGACATGGATCAGGTTCTGCATCAATTATTAAAGATAATTGCATACTAATCAAGAGAATCTTGCCATGGATTAATAAGACCACGCATAGGATAGAATAATGACAATACGTAATTCAGTTATTAAAACAAAACAGGCTCATATGATCACAATCATTTCAAAATAGCTATGGATATTAAGAAAAACAGAGTGTATGTGCATACACGCCCCTACCAATACAGTCTCAGCCCTCGGCTGGAACTCCCTCTGCCCCATCCAATTGATTTTGTATTCATTATACAGACAGTAATATGTGATAGAAATCAAACTCTACCTCTTAGTTTGAAACTTGATGCAATCTTTTACCCAAAAATATTCAACTATCAACTTGCATCCTCAAAATCCTACAGGTACTTCGAAAAAATGATCATAATCCTAATCATATTGCAAGGAATAAAGTCGACAATCAGATGTTTGTTACAAAGGTGATTTCATGCATGATCTTAGGCATAAATGTTTGCATGTAAAAGTCCATTAACTTTCTTCATCAACAACTTTCCACTTGACTAGCAACGACAATTCCTTATTGAAATGGTGGCCCTCTTCTTTAAACTCTGCAAAAATCTATGATCTGAATCTCCATGAGACTGATTTAAAAAAAATATTTTCTCAAGATAACTAACTGATACGATTACCCTCCCACTGACACACTCAAGCATTTATTAAATAATCCCATTGCTTAATATTATCACTTGAGTGCTTGATGTCAATGACTGAGAGAAACCTGCCAAGTTCTCTGTGATCACTTAATTGTTAAATTCCTTTAAATATGGAATTTGAAACTTTGAATGCTGATTTGAAGTTGATCCCCTGTCTCTGGATACTCTATCATTAACCAGGAAATACTGATATTCTGCCTTGAAATCTGGAAGTGATATTTCCCTGCTGACTCTTTTCATCTAATGAAGCTTTTGACATTTGCTCTCATCAATTAAATGGCGCTGAGGAGCTGCATATAATCACATGGTGACCTCGATCAATACTTGAGATATTTCCTGATTTCTTCACACTCCAATAAACACCATTCCATTGATAATTGCCTTTGAATAGTTTGAGTATTTATTGCTTCTTTGATGTTTGCATTCCTTATAACCACAGTGTGTATTCATTCTTTAAACATTTGGAAATCGAACTCGCACAAGTGCTTTTATTTTACTTTCATGTATGGAGTTTGTCCCACATGAATAAAATACTAGCATTTTTTGTCTTTATATTATCAGGAATCTTGATTTGTTCTATAAAGACTCAATGCTTGGAACCCGTATACAATGGTGTGGGTGCTTGGAACTATGGCGGATTGGCACAAATATATAACCTTTTACATGACCAACACTTTTCCTTTTAAAAATAAATGGCACGTAACATGTTGAAAAATGTTATGGATAAACCATATTGAGTTTTTTTATTTTATTTTGTTTAATATTTTATTTTTATAATAACTATTATTTTAATTAAAAGATTTACAAATCCTTTATTTAAAATAATAATAGTAATTATAAAATCCATGATGCATATAGAATGGGTGGGGTTGAACTCACGAGTAATTTTCTTGGTAACCAAAGACATTACCAACTGGCAAAGAAGGAAGTTTGAAACAATGAAAAACTGACAAGCCAATTGGGACACAAAGCTTTAGTGAAAAGATGAAGGTCAGCTGGAGTCAAAGGATTTATTTACATACATGCTATCGGAATATTCACAAAATTCATGGGACATATTTAGTACCAACATCTGGCTTTGACTGGGGATGGCATGCTCCTTGAGAGTTGACAAGAACAAGTAGACTAAGTGCCTTTTCCACTGGGCTGGAGTCTTCATGCTGCTGCAAACCCACAAACTGAAAACTCATAGCCTGCAAACTAAAGATTTCTCCATTGGGCTGGAGTCTACCGATCTATGGTAAGCCAACATACTGAAAACCAAACTGCTTTTCTGCACTGCTTAACTAAAAACAAATCCACTGGATACAGACTGGAAAATAAATGCTCGAAAAGTGAGCTTATTTATTTACACTATTCATACTTAAGCAATAAAAAAAATTCTTTTCAAATATAAGAAAACTTCCAATATAACCAATCCAGAAGTTTATGAATTAGCTGAGATTTGCTTCCATCTCTGAGCATATAAAAGACCGAAAAAACTCAAAAGCACAAAAACATAAAATCCAAGAAACCATACCCACAGATTTGAAATTTTGTGCTTAAAAGATGAATGACGCAAGAATTATCACTCTGCTTTGCTTCCATGTAACTTGCTACAGGGTCATAGAAATTGTTAGAAGAAGCAAATCGAGAACAGGTAAATACCACATCTTCTTGTTTATGTGAAATCACTGCTTGATTGATGACATCAAACTTCTTTTCTTGAATTGTTGGAGATGAAAGACAAGAAAATTGAAAATTACCTCCTTGGTCTCTAAAATATCCAACTGAGACAACTACATTTGGCTTAATATTTCCTTGAAATTCTTTTTCTAGAATAGAGGATATGGGATTTCTGCTTTCCGAAGATTGCTGCTCAAAAAGACACACTATGCACTGATTTGGTGACCCAACATCATCACTCTCAATATCCTCGTAGATATCATACATAGGTCCGTTGATGAATACTTCTGTAAATACTAATTCAAAAGGCTGTTCTTCGAATTCATCTAAGTATTCATCATATATAGGCTCACTGCTTAAAATTTCAATAGGCGCTGAAACATAAATATTTTCCTCTCCATTGTTACTTTTTTCAAACGGCTCAAGAATGGAAATCAAGGGCTCTTCAAACTGCTTTTCGACCTTTGATGCATGAGAAAGTATAATGGACAAATCTAACTTCTCATCGTTTCCCTTAATACCTGGGTCATATTCATGTTCATGATAGAAAGGTTGATTTTTAAAAACAATAGCATGATCTTCCTCATCATTATCATCTTTTTCATCTAAATTTGAAGTAACAGGTACATAAGGAGAAAGAAAATCCTCTTGCTGTGAAACAGAGTTATGAAAAAATACAGCAGACAATAAATTATCTTCTTCCTCTCCAGCCTTATCATCCTGTTGATCTGAATTTGAAGTAGTATCATTCTCAATTACATAATCATGGATTTTACCATCAACTATGAGTCGTGAATCTTCCTCGGAAGTAGCCATAGAAAATATTTCATCCTCATCATGCAATTCATATTCCCCACAACAATTTTCAAATAAAAACTCATCTAAAAATTACCTTTTATAGTGCTCATGGAACATTGTGTGGAAGTCCTTCAAGGATGAAATGCTGGAAGGAGGCAATGAGAAATACCACTCATGTGCATCACCATCCAATGAATACATGAACATCTTCATACGAACATCCTCGTGCTGTAAATCTAGCAGATTCATGCATTCATGGAACTTGATGAGGTGATCAGCAGGATTATCTTCTCTCCTTTCTTTGAAGATAGGCAGAAAATCTCCCCATTCTATCATAGTTGGTACTGGATGTGGGAAACCAGGAACTGCTGAAAAATTAAAAGGTGCAAACCTCTGAGCTAGAATGGCTTCCATGGTCTTTGGCATCTTGGACATTGACATCTTGAACCAATGGAGTCACCAATATATTTATCTGTAATGAAGCTGGAGTCGCCAGGTAGAAAACTGCAGTCAAGCTAATATCCTTCTCTTGTCTACCATCAAGAGCTGGATTTCATCATTGTTGTTCTTCTTGGGGAAGATACCTTCGTTCCTCCATCCTCGGCAATGACGCCATAAGATGTTATCACTAAATTTGACTCTTGACTGCAAGAGAGCCAAGCTTAGAGAAATCTTAATAATGTGTAAGGGATAGGTGTGAATGAAAGTTTATAAACAAACAGACATTTAAGAGATCAAGCAGGGAACGTATCAGCAGATAATGGATATTAATAAGACATAGCTATGAGCATAACTTTGTGAAAGACATGAATCAGGTTCTGCATCAAGCATTAAAGATAATTGCATACTAATCAAGAGAATCTTTCCATGGATTAATAAGACCATGCACATGATAGAATAATTACAGTACGTAATTCAGTTATTAAAACAAAACAGGCTCATATGATCACAATCATTTCAAAATAGCTATGGATATTAAGAAAAATAGAGTGTATGTGCATACACACCCCTGCCAATACAGTCTCAACCCTCGGTTGGAACTCCCTCTGCCCTGTCCAATTGATTTTGTATTCATTATATAGACAGTAATATGTGACAGAAATCAAATTCTGCCTCTTAGTTGGAAACTCGATGCAATATTTGACCCAAAAATATTCAACTATCAACTTGCATCCTCAGAATCCTACAAGTACTTCAGAAAAATGATCATAATCCTAATAATATTTCAAGGAATAAATTTGACAATCTGATGTTTGTTACAAAGGCGATTTCATGCATGATCTCAGGCATAAATGTTTGCATGTAAAATTCCATTAACTTTCTTCATCAACAACTTTCCACTTGACTAGCAAGAACAATTCCTTATTGAAATGGTGGCCCTCTTCTTTAAACTCGGCAGAAATCTATGATCTGAATCTCCATGAGACTGATTTAAAAAAAAAAATTTCTCAAGATAATTAACTGATATGATTTCCCTCCCACTGACACACTCAAACATTTATTAAATAAGCCCAATGCTTAATATTGTCACTTGAGTGCTTGATGTCAATGACTGAGAGAAACCCGCCAAGTTCTTTGTGATCACTTAATTGTTAAATTCCTTTAAATATGGAATTTGAAACTTTGAATGCTGATTTGAAGTTGATCCCCTGTCTTTGGATACTCTATCATTAACCTGGAAATACTGATATTTTGCCTTGAAATTTGGAAATGATATTTCCCTGCTGACTCTTTTCATTTGATGAAGCTTTTGACATTTGTTGTCATCAATTAAATGGCGCTGAGGAGCTGCATATAATCACATGGTGACCTCGATCAATACTTGAGATATTTCCTGATTTCTTCACACTCCAATAGACACCATTCAATTGATAATTGCCTTTGAATAGTTTGAGTATTTACTGCTTCTTTGATGTTTTCATTCCGTATAACCATGATGTGTATTCATTCTTTAAACATTTGGGAATCGAACTCGGGCCAAGTGCTTTTATTTTACTTTCATGTATGGAGTTTGTTCCACATGAATAAAATAATAGCATTTTTTGTCTTTATATTATCAGGAATCTTGATTGGTTCTGTAAAGACTCAATGCTTGGAACCCATATACAATGGTGTGGGTGCTTGGAACTATGGCAAATTGGCACAAATATCAAACCTTTTACATGACCAACACTTCTTCTTTTAAAAATAAATGGCATTTTAAAAATAAATGGCACGTAACATGTTGAAAAATGTTATGGATAAACCATATTGAGTTTTTTTATTTTATTTTGTTTAATATTTTATTTTTATAATAACTATTATTTTAATTAAAAGATTTACAAATCCTTTATTTAAAATAATAATAGTAATTATAAAATCCATGATGCATATAGAATGGGTAGGCTTGAACTCACGAGTAATTTTCTTGGTAACCAAAGACATTACCAACTGGCAAAGAAGGAAGTTTGAAACAATGAAAAACTAACAAGCCAATTGGGACACAAAGCTTTAGTGAAAAGATGAAGGTCAGCTGGAGTCAAGGATTTTTTTTACATACATGCTATCAGAATATTCACAAAATTCATGGGACATATTTAGTACCGACACGTCCACTGGGGGAAACCCCATGTTTTCTTTTGGGATCCCTAGGGTAGCTACTTCCACACCCCAGACTCCTTAGTATCAAACCTCTTTCTAGGCCCAAACTTCCTTTCCTAGAAATGTTAAACTTGCCAGATTTTTCTAAATTGATGAATGACACCGTGCGCCACAATGTGGCATGGTCACCTATACCCATCAAAATTCCCTCAAACATTCCAAATTTTGAAGGAAATACTGGTGAGGATCCAAGTGTTCACATTACCACATTTCACCTTTGGTGCTCTTCCAACTCACTAAACGATGATTCCGTTCGGTTGAGGCTCTTTCAGTGAACATTAACTCATGTAGAGGCTAAAGGGTACATAGAACTTCCGTCCATTACATATGACAACTTCCTTGATTTACCAATCATGTTTCTAAATCGCTTTCAACTTCCTGTATGGTATGATGTCGGTATAGACTTGTTGTCGACTTTTTGATAGAACAAGGTCATGTTATACCAAAATCCTGTCACCATCATGTGATAAGACATTTGACATACCTACTTGCCCTGAATCCCAGCTTCTGGAGTGGAAATTAAATGGTTTTTTATCAATCTGTCATACAAATTCCCAGCACCGCGCATGCTCCTTTATCCAAGAAAGGTACCCCTGCTCGCACCACCTTTCATCGGTTGTCCGCAAGCGGTGCCACTGCCCATTGCCCTTGGTCCATAGGCGGTTATTACCAGAATTGCTCTATCATAGAAGGAGAAGTGCGGTACCCTGGGTAAAAAGGGAAAAAGAGAAGTTTCTTGAGGCTTCTAGATGATAAGCCTCGTGTACTGCCTTATCCCTACTATTGTGGGTTGGTTGAGCTCGAGATCCCTCATCCTAGGATCTTAGAGGCCACCTCACCCACTAATTTCTCAACCATCTCTATCCATTAAAGCCCTATAAATATGAGCTCATAGCCATGGTTGAGGGGAGAACATTGAAGGTATTGTTATGCTGTTGGATTGATTCTTGGCCCAAGATCATTTGGAGAGAGCTTAGAGAGTTAGAGTCGGAGCTTTTGGGCATGAAGAGCTGGTTTCATGGAGATGCATGTCAACACTAAGGCTTGGTTGTAAACTTCTTCATATTTCTAATGCAAGTTGATTTATGTCCCACATATGATGTTGTTTTTGTGATTTCGCATATATATGTTGCTGGATTCCTTAGTCACTAGCATAGATTAGTAGATCATATTCTGGTTGCTTTGATTTGTTTCGTGTTGAGATTTTTTGCAGGTACAAAGGTGAACTGTCAAAGCCTTGTATTCCATATATCTACAGCGTCTAGGGAGAGTCTTCAACCTCTGTTCTCTATTTGTTCTAGATCTGAACCATTCAGACCAGTGGAACACCTTGCTGTCCGCAGGAGGTGAAATATTCCAGCTAACAAATCTGGTGACTCAACTGGGGAATTAATGTATCAATTGTTCTGATCTTCCTCAGTCTGCAACTCTTGTTCGAATCCAGGCTTCGTTTTCTTCAACTCTTTTCATTCAGATCTACTTTCTGACTTTCATTATTTGGGTTTGAAATTTCCAGATCTGTTTAGATCTGAGTCATTTCGGTCTTTTATGCTCTGTTTCCATATTCAATTCATTAGTATTTTCCTTGATCTAGTCTTTTTTGACTTGATCTATCGTTCTCCTTGTGTTTTGGACTTTTACAAGGAACCTCACATGTTTTGTTGGCAAGAAGCGGTGCCACCTAATGAGTCCCGTTAGCTATACGCGGTGCCACCACCTGAATCCAGTGAGTAAGGAGTGGTTCTGCCTCAAAACCGCCTGTCAGTAGCTTCATCTGCGCAGTGCGAGGTAGGCCCTGTTCTAGACCTTGTATTTTGATTTTCTGTGTGTTTTCAGCTTACTTTTTGATGAAAATGAAGTGTACTCTGCAGTCGCTTTGATTGTGTATTCTGTAGTCACTTTGATTGTTGTATTCCTTCTGCATTCAAAGAGAGTTTGTGTTTCTTGCATTAGATTTTGTGTTCTTTTCTTTGCTTGAAATCTCTTGCCCTTTTATGTAGATATTATTCATTGGAATTGAAAATATACATTTCATTTTCATGAGTAGGTTTCAGTTTGTTTTGGACTTGGAATGCATGAGTGATCCATGTTGTTTTGAGTCTTTCTTTGCTTGGGGTGATTCTTGTTTCCTTTTGCATACTGATTTTTTTAGTGCTTGGTAGGAAAGATTGGTTCTTCGTTTCCTTGTTTGTTTCAAAGAGAATTTTTAGTTTTCTCTCTCTTTTGCTTTATTCGCAAGTTTGTTGAACGATTTTCTTCTTGTTTTGTGCATGATTGTTCGAAATTCTAGATCTTACTTTCATTAAGAAGAAATATTTGTTTCAGCTTTGGTGCATTAGAGTTAGATTTGTTTGGAAACGTTAGTGAAATCATCTTTCCATTGAGTTTTTATGCGTCTTTTTCAAGCATGAAAAGATAGGAAACATTTTTTATTTATGTTAGATGTTCTCTAGATCTCTTTTTTATTTGCTTTGAAGATTGTTTGGGGTGCATTGATATTTCTCTTTTCGTTTGAAAAGATAGAATTGAATTTGCATTTGGGTGTGCATTTTTGGGACAAAAAGTAAATCTCTCTCCCTCTCTTAGGTAGAATTTCATTGAAGAGGAAAACTTGCATTATCATATAGATCAATGTGCATCTTCTTTAATTTCAAGTTTTCACTCCATGGTTCTGTTGAGGCCTGGAAATTCGCAGGAAACAACAGTAAGGGATTCTCCCCAATCAACGTTTCCAACTAGCCCGTTGACTATTTGGTATAGGGAATCCGTCCGGTTTGTGGTCCGGCTACCATAGGTCAAAGTAACAAAACAGAGGCTTTATCGGTTGCGGCCCGACCCACCGAGTTTTTGTATTTTTTTGACTTAATGCATGATATGCAAGTGCCTAATTAACAATGCAGGGTGATAAGATGCGTGGAGGTGTCACAATGTGATGCGCAGGTTCTTACCTCTCGTCTTAAGCTCACTAGCATCCCAATCACAGACAACAAGAAAAAGAATCTAACTACCTAAAATATCCCTAGGGAGCAGAATTATCATTTATTGGTGAGTAATACATTTTGTACAAGCATTTCGAAGAGTTACAGATAGCTGACACTTTTTTCAAGACGCATGAACAAATAAAGATATTTAAACAACTAGATAGCCGATCGTTTTATGAACAATACTTATTACTCACAGTGGAAAAACATCACAAAATATACTGAAGAACATTCAACAAGAACATAGGTTCAGGAAGTCAAACACTCTCACAGTTAATGAAACACAGCTGAAAACGAGATAGTTCCCCTTCAACATTGTTCATTTAATCACATCGATGCATTCCACCTCTCACTTTCTCCAGCAGGCCAAAAATTGCAATTTCTGTTTGTAAAACGAAATAGTTCCTCTTACAAGCAAAATTGTTTACAAAACTTTCGAGGGAAAAAGTCCCCTTTCTCAGTTCTACTTTCAAATATTTAAACTACCACTGCAGACCGCTTGGGATGCCCCCCAAACGCCTGACCCTTCAGTTCCTCAACGCTTCATATTCCTCTATCTTGCATGCTCGTGATTGGCTGAATAACTGCCGGCAATTTCAGAGCTGCTCCTCTATCACCGTTCATTTTGTCCTCTTCCTGCGATCCAGCTAGTTTCGGCTTTGCTTCTACCAAACTGTCCATCTTCCTCCACGCCACGGTAGTTTGACCGATCTCCCGAACCAACCTGCAACCAATCGACGAGCATCATTTATTGGAATGGTGTTTCAAAACACAACATTAGATTCTACTGATTGAGCAAGTCTTCCACAAGAAAACGACCCGTTGCACAAAGGCGGAAGTCGGAAGGATACAAACGTCGGAAGTCAAAGGCTTCAACCAGCCGCAACGGTGGACAAGGAAAGGCTACAAGCACTCGACGGTGGGTGGGAAAACCTTGAATCAGAAGTCGAACGGCTTTTCCTTTCGGAAGCTCAATGACTTTGAGAGCCACAACGTCGGAAGGGAAGGCTGAAGACACGCGACGCGGGCAGGAAAACTTTAGATCGGAAGTCGGACAGGTTTAGACATCGGAAGGTAAATGGATTTCCCAGTCGTAACGGCGGAAGAGAGAAGGCTTTGGACATGTGACAGAAAATTTAACGCACATTGGCAGTCGGGGCAATTCCCACTTCGGATGGAAAATCGGATTCGTAGCCGCAACGACGGATGGGAAAAGGCTATCAGCCACCGATTTAACATAAAAAATGACGCATGATCATAAGAAAACTTAAGTGTTTAGAAAACTCAAAATAAACAAAGGTCAAACTGTTTCACCTTAGAGACAATGGCTTGCTCAAAGGGCAATTGATCTGACGAGTTTCAAGCTAGCAATCCAAATTCAATCCCGTGACCCACAACAAAATCTTAACACAAGCATTCTCTAAAAACAAGTTGCAAATTCATCTTCAGAATCAACCAAAGTCAGAACGAGACCAAACATTTATGGATCAAACGAAACCAACGCAATTCTAAATGATGAGGAGGGGCCCAAAATTTAAAAATTTGGGAAGAACAGTTGCAGCTGCAACAAATGGCGATTACCTGGTGAACCTAGATCTCTGGGCGATTAACCTTTGAGTGGCAGACTGCTTAACAACAAAAGCATCATATTGAATACTTCCAGCAATATGGATTTCTCAAATGACAGGAGTGTGTACCCTTAATCATTGATGACAGTCCAATTAGGGAGAGTGGAAACCAGAATCGTCAAGTCCAGATAACTATGCTGAGGCCAGAGGATGAGTTTCTTTATTACCGTTGTCTTCAGGTGGCTAATAGCTTTGGACACCACAGGATTGTAGCATATGGTAAACAGAAATATTCGTTTGTTCCTCATTCCCATGCCATTTTAACACTTGTGCTTTTGGACTTTTGTCCCTTTTCATATGAGTTCGCTTACATGCCTTTCTTACTGAATTTTAATTCAGGATCCTCTATCCCATAGTGTCCTTTTGTGTGAGTGGTGTACTTCAAGTTTAAGCTCACGGACGGAGAGGATCTTTTGGCAATTTAGTGCTTATGATTCAACATCTGCTTTAATGTATGATGCTCTGATAGGAGTTTTTCTCTTTATTTGCCTTTTGGCATTCGTTTCTTGGCATGGGATCATTTATATTTAATATACTATTCACCTTGCTCCTTTCCATGGATCCTCTGCTGTCGCTCCTTAGAACATTTTAAGTGTGATGTGGATGGATCCCCAACATAGTATTCCAGACTCTTTGAATCCGATTTATTTCACAGGGATTAAACGGGACTTCAATGCACACAGAGCTATTCGAGAAAAATGCTAAACTGGAAGAAGTTCTTTCATATAAATAGCAACACACAGTCCGATACCAAAACGTTTATCAAACCCAGAAATTTAGGATGTTCCCCATGCAACCGCAGGTTTGCTCCCTTTATTGAAATCAACGAAACAAACTAAAAAACATGACTCAAAAGACAGCCAGATGAATTATTTATATACAAGACGGAAGAATTCAAACGAACTCAGGAAAAATAAGGCTTGAGAACCAAACCATTTACTGGTAGGTTCTCCTCCCACCCCTGCAGATCTTGCAACTTGTAAGTAGAAGGATCGAGCTTGGCTGCAATCTAAAAAGGGCCTACCCACAACTGCTGGAACTTGGTATGCTTTCCTTTTTCATCATGGGGGTGGTCCCATTTGAGGACTAAGTCTCCTACTTCAAAGTTTTTTGTCCCAGCTTTATGCTTGTCAAACCATCTCTTAACTGACTCTTGTTGTAGCTTAAAGCGTTCTTTGGCTTTAGATCTGGCCTCCTCTGCTTTCAGGAGATTATATATTCTTATTTGTAAAAATTCGTCATCCGACCCCCTAGACTCTTGGGCTAGTATGGAAGATGGTAGCATGATATTGGGAGGAAGGATGGCTTCTTTACCATAGACAATGGTATACAGAGACACTCCAATCGCAGACTTGGGGGTAACTCTATCGGCCCAAAGGGCATTCGGCAATGCTGAGTGCCAACTCCTCTGGTTTTCTACCACAGTCTTCTTTAAAATCCTAATCAGATTTTTGTTAGAGGATTCAGCCAGGCCATTTCCTTGTGGATAATAATTAGCCGAATAATGCAATTTTATCCCTTTATCATGAGCAAATGCAGTCAATTTAATTGATGAAAAGTATTTAGCATTATCAAAAACTAATGAAACTGGAACTCCAAACCTGGTCATGATGTGGTCTTGTAGGAAGCTGATGACCTCGTCCTCATTTATCTTGCACAGTGGAATAGCTTCGACCCAGCGAGTGAAATAATCTGTAGCGGTCAGAATGTACTTGTGCTGCAGAGAGGAATTCGGTTTTATTTCTCCAATAATATCTAGCCCCCATTGCTCGAATGGTTCCGTGATCATCACAGGCTTTAGGGGTGCTGCTGCTCTAGGCTGTCTTCCACCACATCTTTGGCAAATCTCACATTTCCTGACATGTGCATGTGCATCCTTGAAGAGTGTAGGCCAATAGTAACCGACTCTAAGGATTTTGTGGGCTGTATTATCTCCTGAATAATATCCCCCAGCAGGACCGTCATGTAATTCTGACATTACTTTCTTTGCATCTTCTTTTTCTAAGAATCTGAGGAGAACCCTGTCACAATTCCTTCTGAATAATACTCCTTCAACAAGTTGATAGGAGGTTGATTTAAGACGCAACGCTCTTCTTTGCTTGGAATTCCAATGTTCTGGCAACTGCCCTGACTGCAGGTAATGCACAAGGTCTCTATACCAAGACTCGGGAGCTGTAAACAAAGGACATACATCCATTACATGTAATTCGGCCTCATCCTCCCATGCCTGCTTTTCATTGTTCCCACTTTCAGTCATCAGCTTGCACAATCCTTGTCCTTTAACTATAGAGGCTAGTTTGAATTCAAGGTCGTATTCTTGAAGAGCTGTTACCCAGTTGCCCCTTCTTTCTCCTAACTCTTTCTGTATGAGAAGGGATCTTACAGCTGGGTAGGGAACTATTACCTTGGTTTGATTTTTTAATATATAAGGCCTGAATTGCTTCACTGCCTTAAATACTGCGTAAGCTTGTTTATCAATGGCTGGGTAGTTTAATTCAGCCCCTTGTAGACCAGTACTCATAAAGGAGATTGGGAATTCATCCCCCCCTTCTTCCTTTTGGGTGAGCACAGTTGCCAGTGAATCATCGGATGCAAAAGTATATAAGATAAAGTCTTTATCGAAATCTGAAGTTTTCAAGGAGGGTGCGTGTGCAACAGCAGTTTTAATTTTGCTGAAAGCATTCTTCTCAAGTTCAGTCCACTTGAACTGCGCATTCTGCTTGACCATCTACTGCAGTGGCTTAACAGTCTGGGCGAAATCAGGCACAAACCTTCGTACGAAATTTATGGTTCCCATGAAGGATTGCATCCCCTTTTTATTATGGGGAAGGGGATTTGTTCAATAGCCTTAATTCTTTCTGGATCAATGGAGATCCCTTGCTTTGAAACTATGTGGCCCAACAACTTTCCTTCCGTGACAGCGAATACACACTTCTTAGGATTGAGTGAAATGCCGTACTTACGACAGCGTTCGAAAATTTGCCTTAAGTGAAATGCGTGCTCTCCTCTTTTCTTTGAGAATATTGTAATGTCGTCAAGGTACACTACAACACTTCGTCCAATTAATCCGTGGAAAGCTATGTCCATAGCCCTCTGAAATGTCGCTCCAACATTAATCAACCCAAAAGGCATTCTTCTATAGGCAAAGGTTCCCCATTTAGTTCTGAACGTTGTCTTTAATTTGTCTTCTTCGGCTACTAATACTTGATTGTAGCCAGAGAAACCATCTAATAATGAAAATAGTTCAGAACCTGAAACCATCTGTAGCAGCTGCTCCATAGGTGGCACAGGATAGTTATCTTTATTTGATGCACGGTTTAAGTTCCTGAAATCCACGCAGAGTCTGATTTCTCCAGACTTTTTTTCTTACTGGTACCAGATTTGATACCCACTCAGAGTGTCTGACTTTGAAGATGATTCTTGCATCCAATAACTTCTTCACTTCACTTTGAATCAGTGGTTCCAATTTCGGATGCATTTTCCTCAAAGGTTGCTGATATGGCTTGACGCCCGCTTTAATGGGGATGATATGCCTGATGATGTTGGTGTCATATGTTTTCAAATATTCGTATGTCCATGAGAAAACATCTTTATATTGTTTAAATAGACTGATGAATTTGTCTCTTTCTGTTGGCGAACAACATTTGCCGAGATTCACGAACTTAGGATTTGTTTCAGTCCCTAAATTAATCAACTCAAACTGCAGAGATGAGCTGTGGGTCTTCACGTTGGGTGGTTTTCTGAACTTTTCATTTAAATCGAACATTTTTTCCAACGTTCTGACTCCTTTAGGAATGAAATTATCGTATTTCATCTCAGCCTGATGCTCTTCGTCCTCTATGATCACTCCTTTAAACACTTCATCATTCGTTAAACATTCTATGATCTGCTGGTCATCATTGAACACCCGTAGGTTCGTAATCATATCAGGTACAGAGGGCCTGGAAAGAAGTTCGACAGAACATCGATTATTAGCGGGTACGAGTCTAGCGGCTGATGTGGCCAACAGATCAGTAGCTGCGTTTTTTATTCTTGGAATTGAAATGATGTTAAATGCATTAAAATATTTTAGCAAATCCCATACCTCATTCTGGTAAGCTTTTAAGTGAGGAGATATACAATGTATCTGATTCTGGATTTGTTTCACAATAATTTCAGAATCCCCAAAATTTTTTAGATTACTTACCTTTAATTCAATTGCCTTCTTTAGTCCCTGCACCAGTGCTTCGTACTCAGCTGTATTATTAGTACACTCAAACTCTAATCTACATGAAAGAAAATGTTTATTCTTCTGTGGGTCAATCAGGACACAGCCAGCCCCTGACCCTTCTAATTTCTTAGAGCCATCGAAAAATAAAGTCCAAAAATCATTAACTACTGGAAATGAATCTACTCCTACTACTAAGTCTACTATTTTACAGTCAATTTCATCAGCCTGTGAAAATCGAAGGAGATCAGGCTGGGTGTCAGATGCGTTGCTAGCTTCTTCTGCTTGGTAATTACCTGGTTCCAACTCAATAAAATAGTTTCCCAATACAGAATCCACTGGTACATTCTTCTCCTCCAGTTGAGTAACATTGTAATTCATGTGAGGCTCTCTTAAAATCTTGATCTGGTTCGGACTTCCTTTGTATGGCAACCACAGATGCGACCAATTTGAGGCGAAATATCCATTTAATTTGGACGACCAATCTATGCTTAGGACGAGACCGTAAGCATCTCATATATCAGCCACCACGATGTTAATAACTTGGCACACTTTGTCATTAGATACCAAACGGACTAGGACATCTTCCAGCTCACCGATTACCTTTACATCTGTTCTGTCCAATTGAACCACCCTCCACGTGGATGGCTTAGGCTACCCATTGATCTTTTTACAGACTGATATGGGCATAACATTTACTGATGCCCCTGAGTCTACCAAGCAGTTATGTACATTATGATTGAAAATTTCAAACGTGAGGAGGAAAGGTGGATGTTTGCTTTTAGACTTACCTCCAACACTGGTTTCTCCAATTTCTTCCTCTTCCTGAGGTTGGTTGCTTGCGGGCAGCTTCTCATCCGATGTTTCAAGTGCTTTCAACAATCTTTCCTTCTGCTGAGGCACTTTACACATTTCCAATAGTGGAACAGTCGCTTTTATCTTTTTTAAATCTTCCACAATGTCATAATCCATCGGCTGCTCAATGGGATGGGGTTTTCCAGCATTTTCTTCACTGGGGTTGGCCTGGGATTCACTCTGCCTAGGACCTTGGCTGGTGACAGTGAACTCTGGAATTTTATCAGCCATTGATTTGTCTTGAAATCTCTTCTTAACATTTCTCTGTAGCCTCTTAATCTTTGGGAGTATAAGACTGTCTTCCCTAACCATCCCTTGGCTCCTCGTAGCTACGTTGGTCTCCATAACTCCTTTACACCCCTGAGTCTTTTCTTCTTCAGCATCAAATAGTGAGACAGAACTCCATAAAGCCATGGTTTCCTCTTCCTATTCTTTAGTGGACGTGGAAGCAGAATTTTCCTTTCTTTCTTCATTTCCCTCTTCTGTCAATCTAGAATCTAACAGATGATTCATGACCAACGTCATCGAATTTATCCACTGCGGACAATTCTTCTCAGAGTGTGGCTGTTGGTGGAATGTGCAAAAATTATCCAATCCTACCTCGGTTAAGTTCATAGATGCAGTATTTTGAGGAGGAGGTTGAGATTGGTGGTTATCCTCTCTTTTCTTATAATATGGCTTATAAAACTTTTGTGCTTCCTTTTCTTTCTCCATATCTATGATTTTATTGGAAAGCTTCTGCATCATTTTGGCCATATTTTCCAAATCTGGAGACTTTTCTTCCTTAGACTTGGTAAACAATAAGGCTTTTCTTCCTGTACCTTTCTCTCCAGACTGTTCTGGATAGTCTTCAATGCTCTCTCTTTCAGCTTCCACCACTTCTGCTTCTTCATAGGTTTCTGTCAGAGTAGGCTTGGCCCTACCTTTGGCAAACATGGCCAAATCAGGGCCTAAAGCTGAATTATAGTATTCAATAAGAACTTTGTTTGAAGGCTTATCTGTTTCAGAGAAGTTCTTGAGATATGCTGCAAACCTTTGAGTGAAACTATGCACTTTTTCAGGCTCAGGGATGAACTGAAGCAAGCCTTCAGATTTTATTCCTGTTGAATTCCTTGGTAAAGTTAACAATAGTGGATTTGCTAGATTTTCTGAGCAAAATTATTCAAATTACAACATTCATCAAACAAAGCACAAAAAAAAAACTCGAAGTCGTATTCTGGGAATATAAAGTTTTATCCCTGGAAACGACACCAAAATGTTTCCTCCTAATTCGCACCTCGGGTCACGTGGAATAAATATTCAAGAAAATCGGTGTGACCTTGGGGGAGAGCAAGAGTCAAGTGCTGTCACTTGATCTTGAATCCTCCATCTAGGCCCTCTCCTAGCGAAGCCAAGGCGGGTGGTTGCTAGTAAAATAATCTAAGACTGTTTAATCTATGAAAATAAAACAACTAGTCTAGGAGATGTAATGATATGAAATATTTCAAATAAGACAAATATGGAAATATTAATTAACTCGCCAGCATATAAATGGCATTTACTCAACACATTATTTAATTTAAATACTCATTAATAAATTATACAATAAATACCAATTCTATTGGAGTGCTTACGTGAATGAGGGTTGCTAGTGATGTCTTAATAAGTATTGCAGTTGTCTCAGTTGGTTCCTTTTAAATTAATTATATGAGTAGTTAAGGAGTGGGTTGATTGTTGGTCAATTTTATTAAAAAATGTGGTAATGATCTAATTATTAAGGGAACAAGGGATTACTAATATATCCGATGGGTACGAGGAATATCTCTGTATTTACTAGGAAGTGGTTCTCATAGTGAAGTGTTGGATAGATGGAGTCGTGGGGTTGTGGTCAATACTACACCAACAAGGGTGTAGCCTAACAAGGCTCCACAGTCACTTTATAGTAGTTCCCACTTCACTTGAATAATTTCCCAATAACGAGTAATTTGGAGTAAGTACCGGATTTTTGTGTTTCTTGCATTAGATTTTGTGTTTCAAAGAGAGTTTGTGTTTCTTGCATTACATTTTGGGTTCTTTTCTTTGCTTGAAATCTCTTGCCCTTTTCTGTAGATATTATTCATTGGAATTGAAAATATACATTTCATTTTCATGAGTAGGTTTCGGTTTGTTTTGGACTTGGAATGCATGAGTGATCCATGTTGTTTTGAGTCTTTCTTTGCTTGGGGTGATTCTTGTTTCCTTTTGCATACTGATTTTTTCAGTGCTTGGTAGGAAAGATTGGTTCTTCATTTCCTTGTTTGTTTCAAAGAGAAGTTTTAGTTTTCTCTCTCTTTTGCTTTATTCGCAAGTTTGTTGAACGATTTTCTTCTTGTTTTGTGCATGATTGTTCGAAATTCTAGATCTTACTTTCATTAAGAAGAAATATTTGTTTTCAGCTTTGGTGCATTAGAGTTAGATTTTTTTGGAAACGTTAGTGAAATAATCTTTCCATTGAGTTTTTATGCGTCTTTTTCAAGCATGAAAAGATAGGAAACATTTTTTATTTATGTTAGATGTTCTCTAGATCTCTTTTTTATTTGCTTTGAAGATTGTTTGGGGTGCATTGATATTTCCCTTTTCGTTTGAAAAGATAGAATTGAATTTGCATTTGGGTGTGCATTTTTGGGACGAAAAGTAAATCTCTCTCCCTCTCTTAGGTAGAATTTCATTGAAGAGGAAAACTTGCATTATCATATAGATCGGTGTGCATCTTCTTTAATTTCAAGTTTTCACTCCATGGTTCTATTGAGGCCTGGAAATTCGCAGGCAACAACAGTAAGGGATTCTCCCCAATCAACGTTCCCAACTAGCCCGTTGACTGTTTGGTATAGGGAATCCGTCCGGTTTGCGGTCCGGCTACCATAGGTCAAAGTAACAAAATAGAGGCTTTACCAGTTGCGGCCCGACCCATCGAGTTTTTGTATTTTTTTGACTTAATGCATGATATGCAAGTGTTTCAAAGAGAGTATGATATGTCAATCTAGAATCTAACAGCTGATTCATGACCAACATCATCGAATTGATCCATTGCGGACAATTCTTCTTAGAGTGTGGCTGTTGGTGGAATGTGCAAAAATTATCCAAGCCTACCTCGGTTAAGTTCATAGATGCAGTATTTTGAGGAGGAGGTTGAGACTCGTGGTTATCCTCTCTTTTCTTATAATATGGCTTATAAAACTTTTGTGCTTCCTTTTCTTTCTCCATATCTATGATTTTATTGGAAAGCTTCTGCATCATTTTGGCCATATTTTCCAAATCTGGAGACTTTTCTTCCTTAGGCTTGGTAAACAATAAGGATTTTCTTCCTGTACCTTTCTCTCCAAACTGTTCTGGATAGTCTTCAATGCTCTCTCTTTTATCTTCCACCACTTCTGCTTCTTCATAGGTTTCTGTCAGAGTAGGCTTGGCCCTACCTTTGGAAAACATGGCCAAATCAGGGCCTAAAGCTGAATTATAGTATTCAATAAGAACTTTGTTTGAAGGCTTATCTGTTTCAGAGAAGTTCTTGAGATATGCTGCAAACCTTTGAGTGAAACTGTGCACGTTTTCTTTTCTTTCTTTCTTCAACGCGCACAACCCTTTCATGAGAGCGGCATGAGTTTTTTGAGTTGCATACTTACTTCTGAACATTCTTTCTAAGGTATCCCAATCAGGGATAGAGTTAGTGGGAAATCCAAAGTACCATGATGCTGCGGCTCCTTTAAGGGCATGCAGGAACAGTCTGCATACCACGTCTTCATGTTCCCCGGCCCTTAATCCCTCAATTTTCAAGTAAAAGCTTTGTAGGTGATCATCGACTAGTATTTTCTCATTGGGATCAAACTTGGGAAACATCTTGTCAAAGGCTTGAGGTAGGCCATGCAAAGGAGGTGTAAGGTTTAATGGTGATCTGGGTCTCCATGCAGGAGGTGGATTAGGTGGGTTAGGTGGTGGATTAGCATTTACTCCTGCCATGAGTCTGGGTGGGGAGTGAGGAGGTGAACCAACTGGAGTATGAGCAGGAGAACTGTGAGGGGTCTCTGGGCCTTCTTGGTTCAAAGGTAGTACAACCTCTTGTAAAGCAGATTCTACAAGCTCTTCCCAGTCTCCCACCAACACTGAGTCTTCTGTTACAGGATGATATTTCTTTTTATACTCTCTTCTGGGTAATTCAGGGATGATTGGCAGTCCTCCAATCTTCTTTACGTATGCCCTGGTATGCCTTCTCAGATCATTAACAATTTCGTTACCAATAGAATATAGATGTTCTCTTTCTTTCGGAATTGGATTACGGAAACCACTGCTTTCAGAATTGTTACTGGTGGAATATTCTCGGGAAAACGGGTTTCCTCGGCCAGCCATGCACTGGAGGCCCTCCTTCTAGCGCCAAAACTGTTGAGGCCTGGAAATTTGCAGCAACAATAGTAAGGGATTCTCCCCAATCAACGTTCCCAACTAGCCCGTTGACTGTTTGGTATAGGGAATCCGTCCGGTTTGCGGTCCGGCTACCGTAGGTCAAAGTAACAAAACAGAGGCTTTACCGGTTGTGGCTCGACCCACCGAGTTTTTGTATTTTTTTAACTTAATGCATGATATGCAAGTGCCTAATTAATGATGTAGGGTGATAAGATGCGTGGAGGTGTCACAATGTGATGCGCAGGTTCTTACCTCTCGTCTTAAGCTCACTAGCATCCCAATCACAGACAACAAGAAAAAGAAACTAACTACCTAAACTATCCCTAGGGAGCAGAATTATCATTTATTGGTGAGTAATACATTTTGTACAAGCATTTCGAAGAGTTACAGATAGCTGACACTTCTTTCAAGACGCATGAACAAATAAATATATTTAAACAACTAGATAGCCGATCGTTTTATGAACAATACTTATTACTCACAGTGGAAAAACATCACAAAATATACTGAAGAACATTCAACAAGAACATAGGTTTAGGAAGTCAAAAACTTTCACAGTTAATCAAACACAGCTGAAAACGAAATAGTTCCCCTTCAACATTGTTCATTTGATCACATCGATACATTCCACCTCTCGCTTTCTCCAGCAGGACAAAAATTGCAATTTCTGTTTGTAAAACGAAATAGTTCCTCTTACAAGCAAAATCGTTTACAAAATTTTCGAGGGAAAAAGTCCCCTTTCTCAGTTCTACTTTCAAATATTTAAACTACCACTGCAGACCGCTTGGGATGCCCCCCAAATGCCTGACCCTTCAGTTCCTCAACGCTTCATATTCCTCTATCTTGCATGCTTGTGATTGGCTGAATAACTGCTGGCAATTTCAGAGTTGCTCCTCTATCATCGTTCATTTTTTCCTCTTCCTGGGATCCAGCTAGTTTCGGCTTTGCTTCTACCAAACTGTCCATCTTCCTCCATGCCACGGTAGTTTGACCGATCTCCCGAACCAACCTGCAACCAATCGACGAGCATCATTTATTGGAATGGCGTTTCAAAACATAGCATCAGATTCTATTGATTGAGCAACTCTTCCACAAGAAAACGGCCCGTTGCACAAAGGCGGAAGTCGGAAGGATATGGACGTTGGAATTCAAAGGCTTCGACCAGCCGCAACAACAGACGAGGAAAGGCTACAAACACTCGACAGTGGGTGGGAAAACCTTGAATCAGAAGTTGGACGACTTTCCCTTTCGGAAGCTCAATGACTTTGAGAGCCGCAACGGCTGAAGACACGCGATGCGGGCGGGAAAACTTTAGATCGGAAGTCGGATAGGTTTAGACATCGGAAGGTAAACGGATTTCCCAGCCGTAACGACGGAAGAGAGAAGGCTTCAGACATGTGATGAAAAAGTTAATGCACATCGGCAGTCGGGGAAATTCCCACTTCGGATGGCAAATCGGATTGGTAGCCGCAATGGCGGACGGGAAAAGGCTATCAGCCACCGATTTAACATAAAAAATGACGCCTGATCATAAGAAAACTTAAGTATTTAGAAAACTCAAAATCAGCAAAGGTCAAACTGTTTCACCTCAGAGACAATGGCTTGCTCAAAGGGTAATTGATCTGACGAGTTTCAAGCTAGCAATCCAAATTCAATCCCGCGACCCACAACAAAATCTTAACACAAGCATTCTCTAAAAACAAGTCGCAAATTCATCTTCAGAATCAACCAAAGTCAGAACGAGACCAAACATTTATGGATCAAATGAAACCAACGCAATTCTAAATGATGAGGAGGGGCCCAAAATTTAAAACTTTGGGAAGAACAGTTGCAGCTGCAACAGTTTCCACCTAAATGCACAAGATAAAATTAATGGTAGTACTGGGTTAAAACTTTTAGCAATTTGAGTGATAAGTTAGAGACGTGTTCGGGCGTTGTTAAGCATAGGAGCTGTTGTTACTTGTCTGCATTACATCCCGGGACTCGTGCGGTTCTTCCACGTACCGTCGGTATATCGAACGGGCTTTCACGTACCCTTGAGGTATATAGAAAGGTACTTCATGTACTCGATTGTATATCAGAAGGCCCCTTATGTACGGTTATGCATTAGACAACACTACTACCGATTTGAGCTCCCTCGTGCCTTGTTTATATCGGGAGACCCTTTTAGGAATCCTCAAACCATCTGATTTATACTTTTGGCCTGTCCTGTGAGGTTCCTGAATCTTATCCACTCCTTTCACATGTTTGCTTGTTGCTTTTAGTTTGAGTAGTACTTGCTTGTTCGTGGTAGTTAGGGGGTTATTAGAGAGTGTAGAGATGGCATCCTCATATGGGACTACTACTCAAGAGGACTCTTTCCAAGGTGTACCTTTTGTATTCCCTCCAAGTGAAGATATTGGTCCTCCCTTTATTGCCACTCTAAATCTTCTTGGATTAACTATAGGATTACCGGTTTGGTTGTTTAATCTGGTAATTCCTGTTACACCTAATGTCTCAAATGTCACCTCTCCTCCAGGAGAGGATCAACCTCAACCTAATCCTGCTCCTTCTTCGTCGATTGTGGCTTCATCTCTTTCTTCTTCTTCGCTTGACCAAAGCTCTATGGTTAGTAGTCATGTGGATAAGAAGAAGAAGAAAGGGAAGAGTAAGAAGAAGAAGGATAAGAAAGAGAAAAAGCAGCAACCATCTGCTCTTGATGGTGCTCGTTTTAAGAGAACGCCCGAAAAACCCAAGTTCCCTTGTAAGCTTTGCAAGGGGGACCACCTTCTTAAGGAGTGTCCCAGTCTCTCCCGTGTACAAAAAGAGTGGTCTAAAAGGTCCAAACCGTCTGTGTCATCAACCTCTAATCATCATGTTGATGATACTCCCTCAACTAGTGACCCATTGGTAAAAGGTCGTAAGGGTAAAGTCTTGTATCCTTGTTTGATTTGCAAGGATATGCATCGTACTTTTCTTTGTCCAAACATGGATGAAGCTTCATGTTGGTTGGAAAATATTACTGATCATCAATAGGTGATTCCAAAAAGTGATAGTAAGTTATCCCTCGAGTCCTCGTTGGTTGACCAAGTGGTCGATTTGGATTTATCTGTGGTTGATTCCACTCTTCCTTTGGAGAGTGAAGTTGAATTGGTAGAGTCGGTGTCATTTCCACCCGACCCCGCTCTTTCATCAGAGAGTGTTAAGACTGAAGTAGTCTCTTTGACCAAATCTTTGTCTTGTTCTTCTCTTCCAGTAGAGAATGAACCAAAACCTGCCGAATTTTTTATGCTTCGTTTTGAGTGTTCTCGACAAGAGGAAATTTTGTCTGTTTCGACAGAACAATCTCCGAGTAGTGAGGTTATTTCCTTTGACTGGAGTAACCTAACAGAGTCTCATCTTCATTTGAGTGTTCCTTTCCAGATAGTTGTGAATGTTACTGCTAGGTGGATAATTCGTACTATTGTTGACGAAGGGGCTTCTATTAGTATTCTATCCTCAACTGGTTGACAAGCTTTAGGTTCTCCTCAGCTTGTGCCAGCCACCGATCATATATTGCTTTTAATAGAAGGCCTACTGCACCTTTAGGGATCCTTCCTCATTTGCCTATTACATTAGGAGGGAAAAATGTCTGTATTGATGTTATGGTGGTTCAAGGTCCTTTGGATTTTAATCTGCTCCTTGGACGTGATTATGTTTATGCCATGAAAGCCGTAGTGCCCAGACTTTTCAGAGTGATGTATTTTCCCCATGATGGGAAGATTGTGACCATTGATCAACTTTCTTTTGTTACACCTGACCATCGCATTACTCCTAGTAATCAGATTGCCCTGAATGTGCCGCATGTTCTTATGGTTCCTTCCCCTTCTTTTAGTTAACTTCTTCCCATTGTAGGTAAAATGGGGGGCGTGGCTCTAGTATATGGACATCATAATGGAGCTAAGCCGCTAGCTTTTATGAAATGGGGGAAACCTACCAACCTATGGATATCATGTTGGGTAGGAGCAGGTTTTAGAACATATTTTACGCTTTTGGTTTCAAGCTCGTTAAAAAATAAAACCACTCCTTAAGCATAGTTTACGCTTTTGGTTTCAAGCTTGCATAAAAATGAAACCATGTTTAGAGCATAGTTTACTTTTGGTTTTAAGCTCGTTAAAAAATAAAACCACTCCTTAAGCATAGTTTACGCTTTTGGTTTCAAGCTTGCATAAAAATGAAACCATGTCCAGAGCATAGTTTACTTTTGGTTTCAAGCTTGTTAAAAAATAAAACCACTCCTTCAGTATGGTTTATGCTTTTGGTTTCAAGCTTGCATAAAAATGAAACCACGTCCTGAGCAAAGTTCCCATTCTATGTCAAGATCATTAAAAAATGAAATAGCACCTGACCATCATGTCAGTTTTTCTTGAGCAAAGTTCCTATTCTATGTCAAGCTCGTTAAAAAATGAAATGGATCTCCTCAAGCATAGTTTACCTTTTGGTTTCAAGCTTGCATAAAAATGAAATAATTTCTAAGCATAGTTCATTTTCTATTTCAAGCTCGTTAAAAAATGAAGTAGGTTTC
This sequence comes from Pseudotsuga menziesii, assembly GCA_001517045.1. Classification (NCBI taxonomy): domain Eukaryota; kingdom Viridiplantae; phylum Streptophyta; class Pinopsida; order Pinales; family Pinaceae; genus Pseudotsuga; species Pseudotsuga menziesii. The sequence goes on along the minus strand of LPNX010500854.1, from coordinate 29,262 downwards.
CGTAAGCATAGTTTACCTTTTGGTTTCAAGCTTGTATAAAAATGAAACCATGTTCCAAGCATAGTTACCTTCTGTTTCAAGCTTGCATAAAAATGAAACAGATCCCCTTCCCTTGATTTGAGTCTTCACTTTAGTGTTAGAACTTGAACCTTCGCCTGCCCGATTCTCGTTCTTCCTACCCCCTGGTGAAAATTTTCACATTAGTAAGCAGGTTTTTAGGTTGGGCATGGGAGAAGAATTGTCAGATGAAACGAAGCTTGGGGGCATGTCGAGCCGCTAGCAACCATGCTGGGGGTGAGCTTCGCTGGAAATCATGCTGGGGGCAAGATTCCAAACTCTGTATATCATGTTAATGGGGTTTTGTCAAGCATAAGTTTACCTATTGGTTTCAAGCTTGCATAAAAATGAAACCAATCCCTGAGCATTCTTTCAACTGATCTTCGAGCTCGTTAAAAACAATAAGATGGTGTTGAGCTTACTTTTCATTTTTCGTGCTCTGGTTAAAACATGAAATTTGGTTTGAGCTTAGTTTATTACTTTTTTGTGCTCTGGATTCAAAACATGAAAAATTCTAATGGAGTCCTCTTTAAACTCTTTTTAGGCTCCCTAAATATGAAAAGATCGTCAAGCGATCTTGTCTTCTTCACGATCGTTAAAGTATTTGAAGGGTCATCCGTCTGACGGTAGGTTATATCTTTTTCGATTCGGATAGGACTATTTACGAAAAAGGAACACTCCAGCCAATCATGACCGAAAGAGTTCTCTAAGGTATGATTTTATACTTTTTCGGGCCTTAGAGACTAAATCATACGAAAAAGGACCCCTTTGGAGTCTTCTTCTGTATTCGTTCAGACTCTCTAAACATGAACGATACCGAGTCTTCTTTCAGTGGACTCATTAAATTAAACATTGAGAGACCTGTTTTGGGAACGAACCCCTCTTCTCTCAGGTTCGTAAAACATACGAGACTGGACTTGTCTTTTGACAAGCTATATCAAGTGTTTGTTACCCTCTCTGAACTCGTAAAACCGAAAAGAGGCACTGATCGATCATGATGGGGAAAATGGGAAGGGAATCATTTTGTAAATAATGGTAGTTGTTTATCGTTACCTTTGAACATGGCACTTGTCTGCACAATCATGTCAGTCAATTGGGTATTCAGTTGATCTCCGTGACGATCCACTTTCATGATTCATGCCAATCCTTTGAGTCTTTCAAAAGAATGCATTGTCCACTGTCGCATTGTGTATCTGTCCTGTCTAGTCATGCTACCAAGTCATTTTGTCGTGCCGCCCGATGTTCAAAGGGAATCTGAAGAAGTTTTACCTCTACAGTTTACACAGTCTTTGTGTTAGTATCTTTGAGTCAATCATATGGTTACTACATTCACATCATTCCAGAACTATGTTCTGAGTTTCATGTCGTCGATGTGGGACTCATCATGGCCCTCCTTCGACAAGACTATTCCCGTCAACATCAGCTCATCATCCGGGAATTAGTCTTAGAAACAATATTTAGTACCTCGATATCTGTATGCCTTAATGACAGATTCTCTCGCTCTCGACATAGGTTCACATCATTGACCTTTGATCGATAGAATCGACTGGGTGTTCGACATCAGGACATCTATTCTCACTCAGTAGATTGTACTAGAGTACCTTGGGAATCATTGACATTAATGGTGATCTCCCTCGCACTTGTTAACGGTTCACATTATTGGCCGGTAATCAAGTGGTTTCTACCATGTTCGACTTCAAATCATTGTAATCACATGGATAGAATTGTACTTTGTGGAAGACGAGATGAAGACCCTGGGCATTTGTTTAAAAGTGCTCATTGCTTTTTCCCCAGGTTGCGATGGAGTTTTGTATATCTAGCATGGATCCACATTTGTATGGTCATGGCTATGCTCAAATTTGCGTCTGTATGACATAGATCTACGCTGTATGTCTGGTAGCTATGTCCAAGTTTGAGTCCTCTATCACATGGATCTACGCTGTATTCTAGTAGCCATGCTTGTTTATTCCACTCATGGATTTGCCTTGTATTGGTCTGCAGCTATGAGTTTGGTTACTTGTGTCTGTGGGTCAACATAATGATGTACTACAGATGCCTACTTGACTGCATACTCCAATCGAGCCGACATTTTCATCTCCTGGCGACAACTTGTTCTCAAAGCTCTCATTTATCGTATCACTCTAAGATTCATGCTTTGGGGGGCATCCTGTTATACCAAAATCCTGTCACCATCATGTGATAAGACATTTGACATACCTACTTGCCCTGAATCCCAACTTCTGGAGTGGAAACTAAATGGTTTTTTATCAATCTGTCATACAAATTCCCAGCACCGTGCATGCCCCTTTATCTAGGAGAGGTACCCCTGCTCGCACCGCCTTTCATCGGTTGTCCACAAGTGGTGCCACTGCCCATTTCCCTTGGTCCATAGGCGGTTATTACCAGAACCACTTTTTCATTGAAAGAGAAGATCGGTACCCTAGGTAAAAATGGAAAAAAAGAAGTTTCTCGAGGCTTCTAGATGATAAGCCTAGTGTAGTGCCTTATCCCTACTATTGTGGGTTGGTTGAGCTCGAGATCCCTCATCCTAGTATCTTAGAGGCCACCTCACCCACTAATTTATCAACCATCTCTATCCATTAAAGCCCTATAAATATGAGCTCATAGCCATGGTTGAGGGGAGAACATTGAAGGTATTGTTATGCTGTTGGATTGATTCTTAGCCCAAGATCATTTGGAGAGAGCATAGAAAGATAGAGTCGGAGCTTTTGGGGATGAAGAGCTGGTTTCATGGAGATGCATGTCAACACTAAGGCTTGGTTGTAAACTTCTTCATATTTCTAATGCAAGTTGATTTCTGTCCCACATATGATGTTGTTGTTGTGATTTCTCATATATATGTTGCTAGATTCCTTAGTCACTAGCATAGATTAGTAGATCATATTCTGGTTGCTTTGATTCGTTTCATGTTGAGCTTTTTTGCAGGTACACAGGTGAGCTGTCAAAGCCTTGTATTCCAGATATCTACAGTGTCTAGGGAGAGTCTTCAACCTTTGTCCTCTATTTGTTCTGGATCTGAACCATTCAGACCAGTGGAACACCTTACTATCCACAGGAGGTGAAATATTCCAGCTAACAGGCCACACATATATTCGATCACATTCAGGAGTGGAAAAGAAGAAAGATGCTTATTAAAGCCACGATACCTCCCAAGTTTTTGTTGGAGTGGTTATTGAAATATCTACTGCCTTATATTTATAAGGACATGTCCACTTCAAGGGTTATCATGGAGGAAGAGGCAATCCTTAGGGCCCAATAGTTAGATCTGATATATGCTCAGTCTGGGATTTTATATGAAATTATCCCTGAGGCACCAAGGTCTACTAATGACCAGGATAAACCCAAGCCTGGACCCCATGTTGATGGTGTGGTTGGTTCAGTTAGTACTCCCGCTATAGAATCATTGGCTTATCAAATCCATGAGTTGCTAGTGAAACATTCTATAATGAAGGAATCTAAAGCTGCCATTGCCTCACCACAAAGTGCTAATTTTTATTCTGCACAGTATTCCCAAAAGGGAAATCAAAAGTTCGATGGGAAAAATAAGATTGGGAAGAAGGTGAGGGCAATCAAAACAAGAAAAAGACCACAAACAATGCTGGGGGGGCAAGAAATACAAGACAAAGGTTAAATTTCCTTGTAAGTTGTGCCAGGAAGACCATCTTACTTATCAATACCCATTAATGGAACAAGCATAGAAGCTTCTTAAGAATCAACAACTGGTTTTCCTAAAGGATCCCTTTCTCCAAGGACAAAATGCAAATTCTACTTCAAAAGATGTCAGGGGCACAATTAGTGCTCCTACTGATCACAATTATATCAATATGGTCTGATCCAGTACTTTCCTTCAAACAAGAAATAAAAATTATGAATCAGAGGCTAAAAAAAGGTAAGTCTACTATTAAAAAATCATCCCCTCTAACCATTGAGACCGACTGAACCAATGCCCAAGATACCCAAAGGTGTCTTCAAGAAAATAATTCACAACCCTAATGCTAGGGCTGCTTCTAACTACTATATGGTAGAAGACTTAGCTCAAACCCCTTGTGCGATGTAGGAATTGGAGGTGCTACAGAGTTGTCCTTCTCAAAGGGATGCACTCTTAGCAGCCATAGGTAGCATGGATTCATCAAGCCTGCTGGCAAAATTTAGTATTTTCGATGTTAAAATATGCCTGCCATACCATGTGGCCTTGTCAATCGATGTTGTCCATGGAGGGAAAACCATTGGACGAACGGTGGTTGATGAAGGTGATTCCATGTGTGTCATGTCGATATCTTTTTGGAAATATTTGGGATCCACAAAGCTTGTCCCATTGAACACTCTACTTACTTCTTTCGACGAAAGGTCTTTCAGTCCACATGGTATCCTACCAGCTTTCAAAATAAAGTTGGAAGGGAAAGCATTATCTGTTGAAGTTGAACTGATCGATGCTCCCTTGGACTATTATCTACTGTTGGGGAGAAGTTCAACTTATGCCATGTGTGTTATTCCCTCATCCATTTTCCGAGTAGTAGTGTTTCCACATGAAGAGAAGCTGGTTATAGTCGACCAACTCAGTTTCAATCAAAAAAGATGTTTGCAAACTAATGAGTCCACGACACCTTTGGTAGATCAGTCGAAGCCGATGAATGAGAGCTTGGGGGTTGGAATGTATACATCATTGATGGGAACATTCGATATACCAACCCCTATTAACTACTTAGGTTCAACGAGTGTAGGGACGTCTAGCATGAATGTTGTATATAGAACTAACCCTTGGGTCCTCCCTTCACGTCAAGAGCCTCAAGTGCCCTTATCAATAGTGGAAGTAGCTTATCAAGCTATATTTAATGCGACTACTAATTCCATTAGGACTCCTTCATTTTCAGAGGAGTCAGATGAAGCTTATCTGCCCGCCTTGGCAGAGAACTCTACATATTCCTATGATTGCTTGGATATGGTTTTTCCTTTAGACGAAGCCATTTTGGAAGTTATGATTGAACAAGAAAATATTTGTGAATACCTTCACCATAAGTTTCTCTTCCTTCTAGAGTTAAACAAGATTGAGAATCAAGAGTTCCATGTGAGACTAGCAGAAGGTTTTGATATGTCGATTAATCCTTTACCCAATGAGGGAGTATTTGGCGAGTGGAATATGGAAAATATCTCTACTACCATTCCACTCAACATTTCTGCAAATCCTAATGTTGTGGAAAATGTTCATATTGGCACAAACTATTCTCCAGAATAGGTTTCCATCTACACTTACTTGTTTAAGGAATTTCGCGACGTCTTTTCCTGGTCATATGAGGAGATGCCAGGAACTGATCCATATATAGTTGAACATGAGATCCTTACTCACTCTAATGCGAAACCTATTCGATAGAAGCTTCGACCGTAAATCCATGAAAAGTGGTATCCATTAAGGATGAAGTGGAAAAACTACTGAAAGCTGGGTTCATTTACCTGATTTCTCTGATGGAATGGGTATCCAATCCTACTCCTTTTGATAAAAAACAAGGGACTATATGCATTTGCACTAAATTTCATGATTTAAATAAGGCATGTCCCAAGGATAACTACCCCGTGTAATTCATTGATAATATTATTGATGCTTGTGCAGGTAGTGAGGTATTTTTGTTCATGGATATTTTTTTTGGGATATAACCAAATTCAAATAAAACCAAAAGACCAACATAAAATGACCTTCATTTTTCCTTGGGGAACCTTCGCATATAAGAAAATGCCCTTTGGTTTGAAAAATACCGAAGCTACCTTCTAACGGGCAATGAATTTTTCCTTCCATGATATAAAGAATATTGTCGAACCTTACTTGGATGATCTGCCTGCCCATTCTCGCAAGAGGAAGGATCATCCAGACCATCTTCGTATGATTTTTGAATGATGTAGACACTATAATATACATTTGAATCTCCACAAGTGTGTTTTCTGCGTCGAGTCGAGGAGGTTACTAGGGTTCATTATGTCAAATAGAGGAATACAGGTGGATCCATTGAATGTTGAGGCCATTGTAAATATGCCTCCTCCTCGTTCTATCAAGCAACTGCAGAGTCTGCAGGGGAAATCCAATTTACTTCGATGATTTATAGTCAACTATGCCAATATTACAAAGGAGTTCATGCCCTTGTTGAAGCAAGACACCCCATTCCTGTGGGATGAAACCACACAACTTGCTTTCAAGGCATTGAAAAAGGATTTATTATCAGCTCCTTTATTGTGTTCGCCAGATTACAATAAAGATTTTATATTGTACTTGGCTACATTTGAGTCGACCATAGGAGTAGTACTAGTTCAAGAAGACGATGAGCTCCAAGAGCACGTTGTCTACTACCCTAGTCGAGCATTAGCAGGTCTTGAACTTAGGTACTCGCACATGGAGAAGTTGGCATTGGTAACAGTTCATGCTGTTCAGAGGCTACACCACTATATCTTTCTAAGGACAACCACAATGGTTGCATATGTGAATCCATTCCAGTATGTTTTATCTCAACATATAGTCAGGGGGAAATTCAACAAGTGAATAGTCATTCTCCAAGAGTTTGACTTGGATTTTCAATCTGCTAAGTCCAAAAAATCCTTAGTATTCGCAAAATTGATCTCGAAATTCCCTATGGAAGAGACTATAGTAGTGGAAGAAGACTCATTCCTAGATGACTATATCTTTTTGATATCAACCTTTGATCCTTGGTATGGATATATCCTATTATATCTCCAGACTCTTAAGTGTCGTGCATCCTTCTCGGAGGAAAAATGATGTAAGTTGTCGGTTAATGCAAAAAAATACCTTATCATCGATGATACCTTGTATCAACGAGGGGTAGATTCTATCTTTCATCGGTGCCTCACGCACGAGGAGGCAGAGCATGTCCTAAATTTTTCCCATAGCGGAGTGTGTGGGGCTCATTTATCTGGGTTAGAAATGACCCAGAAAATTCTGCGTGTCGGTTATTTCTGGCCTACTATCTTAAGAGATTGTGTGGAAACTATAAACAGTTGTCATCCTTGTCATCTCTATACTAGAAAGATGTAGTCTCATCCTGCTCTTTGTTTTCCATCATCGTGATAGGGACCTTCATGAAGTGGGGGGTTGATTACATCACATGCAAACCAATTTTTGCTAGGGGGCACAAATGCATCATTGTCGCGATAGACTACTTTACGAAGCGAGAAGAGGCAATGCCTACCTTTAAGGAAGATGGCGAAACAACAAATTAATTTTTTTTTAAACAAATCATTGCTAGGTTCGACATACCAAAGGATATTTTCATTGAACATGGCATCCATTTTCAGAACAACATGATGACTGAGTTGACCACCATGCTAGGGTTTAGGCAATATCATTCATCTTCCTTTTACCCTCAGGCGAATGGAGAAGTAGAGGCGGTTAATAAGACCTTGAAAACCATTATGAAGCACACAATCAACACCGGTAGGTCAAATTGACATATCATGTTGTGCCCTGCACTTTGGGAATACCAAACTAATGTTAAGACTGCTACTGGTTTCTCGCCTTTCTAGCTCGTTCATGGGGTGGAAGCAGTCACACCAGTTGAGTGCGAGATACCATCCCTAAAATTAATATTCATGTGCTTCTCGACACCATGGATTTTGAAGAAAGTTTTCTTCACCTAGAGAATCTGGATGAACAACATAGAGATGCGTTGATTGCAAATGAGGATCATAAGAACCGGGTCAAGAACCAATACGATAAAGTCGTTAAACTGAGAGTTTTCTCCGAGGGAGAACTTGTTTTGATCTAGGATCAAGACAAGGAACCCCTGGGGGAATGAAATTTTAAGTCTATGTGGTTAGGCCTGTGGTTGGGTAAAAACCCTGGCCACATGCTAATGCACCTCCCTTCCATCAAAGGGATGGAAGGGTAGAGTCTGCAATGGAAAAACTAGTTGCAACAAAAACAATTAGTAGCAAAAAATGAACAAATACATACAAACTACAAACTAAACAAAAAATGGTGAGACTGTTATACCTCAGATCTATTTGAACAGGGGTCCACCATGCCCTAACTTAGAAACAACATCACTTCTCCACAGGTTTGGGTAGTGTCGAGGTTGACTCAACACACAAGAGGGGGAACAAATGGGGCAAATGGAATGGTTGGGATGAGTAGCTTGAGAGTGATGGTCTCTCAAGGACTCATGCAAGTATAATAACGACAGAGGTGAATAAGTCATGTGTGATGGGGACCTCCACCCCTTTATTTATAGTTTTTTTCTCTCATTTAGGGTTTTTGGGCCCTACTTAGGGTTTTAAGCCACTTTCTCATGTTTTTGAGCTCTTTTGGGGGGTTTTAGGCCCTTTTAGAGTTTTTAGTCCCTTTTTGGGGGCTTTAGCCCCTTTGTGAGCTTTTTAGCTCTATTTGTGGGTTTTTAGGCTCTTTTTGATTTTTTTGAGCTTTTGAGAGAAAATAAGGCTAAACATAGGTATGGAGGTCAAAAGGGGTTAGGAAATGGATGTCTGTATGTGGTGTAGGATGTATAGAGCAAGTTAAGCAATTTTTTGCGTTAACAGATTTTCCCATGATATGTGAGGGAAGGAGCTCATCGTATGGCCGATACATCATTGGACCTTGCGGATAGTGGAGAGACCTGCGAAGAAGCGGTGCTTCCTCATTCGAGACACGGTGGCTTTTGGTTTTGTATTAATGTTGGTTCCCATCAATGGGTGAGATACAAAGAATATGTGACATGTATATGGACGAGGTAGGCATACCCATGCTCGTAGCAATGTCAAAAGAATAATGCGATCAAGGCTCCAAAATGCAAGAGCCAATCATATACAACTGTTGTTACATAATGGTGGTCTCAATGAGAGGATGAATACAACATTGATATGAAGAACTGATACATCGGACCCATGTCATTTTCATGGAATAGAATATCTTCACAACTGATGACCTGCTGCATCTGGAAGTTTACATAACTGTAAGGACTCACTGACGGAGAGTCAGAGTATCTGTGGTACAATATGTCGCATAAATCATGAATCTATATATAAGCACTACTCTGGGGGCTTCTGATCACTGTTTTAAACAGAACCCAAAAATCACAAGGAACGTGAACCTGTCTGGGTCCCTTAAAAGACTAATCAATGTGTTAGATTTAGGTGACAACCGGGGTCTTTGACCAAATACTGCATGAACCAATGCCCTGTATGAATCTCAATGGTGCGGTGATGTAGCTAAAGTCGAGCACGTGAGACCCAACCATCCCGAGAGGCACTAAGGACTCCTCTCAAGTGGTCTAAGGGACTCATCAATGAGGTTAATGAAAATAGGATACATGGACCTCTGGGTCTATCCTCTAGAATATATGTGTTGTCGTCGATAGAGGGAGACTTGTGACTTATCAAGGCAATAAGGTTTCCTTGACAAGAAGTGCGAGGGGGATAACCAAGGATGTCGAAAAATCTGGGAACTGGAACACTGCGTGGGCTAACAAGGGCATGGGGAGTGCAAAGGACTCAAACCTCCTTTGTTCAGAGTATGACGACAAGGTTGAAGTGACAGTAACTAAAACTGACTCATGGGAAAGGGATCATAGCTGTAATACCGAGAATGTAACTGCAGATGGGAACTACTTGGGGGGAAGTAGCTTAGAATTTTGATATCTAGGAGATCTAAGGAAGACTCATTGCAGAATACTCTAAACAAATGCGACCTAATGGGGGAATGCTGCTGAATTGTAACACATTGTTAGGATATTTAGACACTTAGGAGTTAGTTAAGATCAACTTGTGTAATATATCCATTAGGTAAAAGTGTGTTTCTTTAGTATGCATTAGTATGCATTTGTAAATATTCTAATCCGACGGTCACAATATGTTCTAGACATAAAGTGATCCGACGGTTCAACTTCTCTTAGTTCATACCTACCATTGATCCGTGGCTTAACACCCGATTGGTCCATGATCTCTATTTAAAGAGCATGGAGGGTCCTTGGCTAGTTGATCAATTATGAGAAGCTCATGTAACTTTATTTCTTTTGCATAATAAATTGCTCCAAGTAGCTATTTGGCTTGGGCCGTGGACTGTTTCCCTCTCGAGGGTTTTAACCACGTGACAAACATCGGTGTGTTGATCTGTGATCTATTTGTGTGAAGCAGTTTCTCAAGGTGTTCGATCTTTTGGGAGTACCCTATGTACCCGAACATGGTATCAGAGCGTTTATGAACAACCACTTTCTGTTTTGATCAAGATCTGGAACCGGTGTTGCTGAAACTTTGAAAGGGTTTCTATTCTATATTTTCTGTACATTTGTGGCCCGTGGGAGCTATTCCATTGCATCCGGAGTGCTGTTTCCGTTGGGAAAAGTTTTCATTTCATCGAAAACTGTTTCCGTTTGTTCCAGAAACACCCATTTTGACAAATATGAAGGTATAATGTTATAGTGACGGATTTGTTTTATTTTATTTAAAAAAAAAATCTCTCGTATTTTATCAGTTTTATTATAAGATCTTTACTGTTTTAATCTCAGACTGTTGCCTTCCCTGGCTGCGTATGCTCTTTGCCGTGCACCTTGCGCGATTGTGACGAATCGGAAACAGAAAGGGAAAGTTTTTTTTTTTTTATCTTCTCGGCTATGTATGCTCTTTGTCATGCACCTTGTGCGATCACGACAAATCAGAAACAACGAGAAAACTTGAAAACGTAGATTTTCCAGGTAAGCTAACCAAGAACTAACCCCATTGTGTGGAAAAAGTTTTTTGTTTTTGTTTTTGTTTTTCGTTTTTTTTGTTGTGATTTGCAGAAAAAAAAGGCAAGCACGGAGAATGAGAGAGAAGAGAAAAAAAATACCCCTTTTCTTTTTCCATTCTTTTACATACCTTTTAAACTTAGCTCATTTGGTCCAAAGTTGCTTTATTCCTTAATAGGTCTTGAGTTCAAGCCTTATTAAGCTACTTTTTAGTGCATGCAATTTCTATTTTTAAGTTACTTTATTGTAAAAGCGCATCTCACTTAAATAAAATAAAATAAAAAGTGAGTCACTTAAGTCTTTTAATTTATTGCTGCACTGTTTAAAGTAACATTATTGTAAAAGTGAACATCACTTATTCTACAAAAGTGATTCACTTAAAAACAACTTTCTTGTAAAGTGATTGTCAAAGGTTGATCTTGGGAAGAGGGGGGTTCTTTTTTTTAGTTGGTCAAATTAATATTTGCAACGTCACTATTGGGGACATCTTCAACATTTTCTTTGATCAAGCATAACTTCATCATCTAGAATAAGTTTTCAGTGCCGTTTTTTTTTAAACCGCATATTTTTTTGATCTCTTTGCATCCAAATAGTTAGTTTATATTATTTCAGCCATTATTTTATAGTATGGACGCCCCTTATGATATTATACTTACAAGTTCTAACTATTTCTCATGAAATCTCGTATGGAGGATGTTCTACGAAGTAGGGGAATTTTCAGGATAAACTTAGGGAAAGAAACATAACCCACTGATGATGATAAGAAAATTAAATGGGCAAATAGATGTGATGACGCTCGTGGATTGATTGGGATGTCCATCTCTACTGATTTGCGGTTCCACATATCTGAAATTGATGAACTTGATCAAGCTTGGGAAATGTTGGAATCTGTGTTTGGTAAACACAATGAAATTCGGGGTCATCAACTTGAGAATGAGTTGATTTCCTTGAATCCAAATGATTTTTCATGCATTCAAGACTATTTATCTAAGTATAAAACTATTAGACTCTTATGTGCAGAATGCAAGATGAAGAAATATGACAAATAATGTATTTATCATATTTTTTCCAAACTTGGACTTGTATATTCAGTTTTTGTATCTACATTCTACTCCATGAAAGAATCATTGACTGCAGCTAGTTATCAAGAGCATAGTCTTGAATCCTTTTGTGATTCCTTAATTAGAGAGCAAGATAAGCTTATTCATCTTGGAATAATTAACACTGTAGATACATTTGGGAAAGCCTTATTGTCCCAATAGAAAGAAAAGTCCAAGCCTCTCAAGAAACAGAATTTTTGCAATAATAAGCCAAACAACAAGGGTCCCAAACCCTCTTAGTCAGCTCCTTCTTTAAAAAATGACAAAGGATCCAAGCCGAAAGGAAAGAAGACTAAGCATCATTGCAATTTTTGTGGGAAAGATAATCATGATGAATCAAAGTGTTTCAAGAAGATGGCAGCCTTGGAAGCAGCAATGCAGAAGCACCACATCAGCCTAGATTCGTCTTCAGAATATACCTCTCATGGACATGCACTTTGTGCTTCTGGTTACTCTTATACTGCATCTTCTTCTTCTACTTCAATTGAATGGCTCATTGATTCTGGAGCATCTTATCATATGGCTAAGGATCAAGCCATCTTTTCTACTATGCATGAATGTAACACCAAACAAATATTTGTTGGTGATGATATAACTCTAAGTGTTGTAGGATCTGGAACATTTCCAGTAGAAAATGGTCATTTCAGTGATGTACTATGCATTCCAAAAATTTCCTGCAATTTGTTATCACTCTATCAAATTACTCATTTAGGTGAAGGTAAAATTGTGATGTTTACACCTCACCAAGTTGTAATCAAGGATTTTAAAAATCCTCAAAATGTCCTTGCTACTGGAACTGTTGATGATATTACTAGGTTGTACAAATTTAACAACTTTGGGTCATCACCTTTTCCTTTAGTTTTTGTTTCTCATAGTGATAACTTGAGCAAAATTTGGCATGAGTAATTTGGTCACTTAAAATATCGCTCATTGCAATAACTATGTAAAGACAATATGGTGACTGGTCTTCCGATGATATCTTGCCAATGGAGGAGAATATGTTAACAACAAGTTCACTACTTTCTGCACTGGACAAGAAATCCAACAACAACACACTGTTCCATATACACCACAACAAAATGTTGCAGTTGAATGGAAGAACCACACTTTAAGAGTAATGGCTAATTGTATGATCTAATCTAAGGGACTAAGTCTTCAATATTGGGTTGAGGCCATAAATTGTGCAAATTACATAGTTAATCACACACCCACTAAATTTTTACAAGGTATAACACTAAAAGAAGCATGGAGTAAAATTAAACCATATGTAAGTCACTTTCGTGTGTTTGGTTGTGAAGCATGGGTTCACATTCCGAATGAAAAATGGAAAGAATTACAGCCTAAAAGAGAAAAATGCATATTTGTTGGATATTCTGAAGATGTAAAAGGTTATAGACTTCTTCAACCCCATTCACATGATATAATCATTAGAAGAGGTGTTAAATTTGATGAAAATCTCTTCGCCTGCGAGCCAAACTTGGCGGGTGTGCCATCTTTGGCTTGCGAGCCTGATTCGACGATTGTGCGTTCTTCTTCTTCTTCTTCCAACTTCCTTGACAGGTTTCCAACTCGAGTTTCTGATGATGACAGTGAGGATGAAAATCCACCTCCGCCTGCTCACGTTCCTCCAATTGCACCAGCACCAATACTTCCTCGATGTGTCTGTTCAACATGTGAAGTAGCTGGTGATCTTGTCGGAGATCCTAGAGATCAACGTCGAACACGTTCTCAGTTTCAGTGAGCCTCTTCTCTTTTGGCTCAATTTTCTGAGAGTCATGATCCAAAAACTTTTGCAGAAGCTTTAGGAAATCTAGATTGGGATGCAGCTATGGATGAAGGATATCATTCCTTAATGGCGAACGATACTTGGGATCTTGTTCCTCTTCCAAAAGGAACAAAAATTGTCTGATGTAAATGGGTCTATAGAACTAAGTATGCATCAGATGGAAGTGTTGAAAGACTTAAGGCAAGGTTAGTTTCCAAAGGTTTTTCCTAAGTTGAAGGGATTGACTACAATGAAACCTTTGCTCCTGATGTAAAAATGAATTCCATCCGCCTTGTTCTTTCTCTTGCAGCCTTACATAACTGGGAAGTCCATCAAATGGATGTCAAGTCTGCCTTTTTATATGGTGATTTACAGGAGGAAATTTACATGGAACAACCTCCTAGATATGTTTAGGATAACTCTAGCCTTGTCTGTCTCCTTAAGAAATCCTTATATGGACTTAAGCAAGCTCCTAGAGCTTGGTATGCCAAAATGGATAGCTTTTTCCTTGACACTAGTTTTTCTAGATGCCATTCTGACCCTAATGTCTATACCAAGAAAGTACGAAACCATCTCATCATACTTGTTCTTTATGTTGATGATCTTATCCTTACTGGTAGTGACCCTAAAGTTATAAACCATTTGAAATCTAGTCTTAAGCAAAATTTTGAAATGTCAGACTTAGGACATTTGCATTATTTTCTTGGTCTCCAAGTCTTGCAAACCAAAGAAGTAATATTTATTTCCCAATCTAAGTATGCTTGTGACCTTCTTCGTTGCTTCCACATGGAAGATTGTAAACTAGCCCCTTCTCCCTTCCAATCTGGAGTCAAACTTTCTTCCACTTGTACTTCCCCTGAAGTAGATGCCACCTTGTATCGTCAGCTTGTTGGTAGTCTTTTATACTTAACTCATTCCTGTCTTGACCTTTCGTTTGCCATTGGTCGTGTTTCCCGTTATATGCAAAATACTCATGAAAGTCACTGGAAAGTAGCAAAAATAATACTTTGATATATTCAAGGTACAATTCAGTTTGGGATTCATTACAATACAGGGGGGAAACCTTTGTTGGTTGATTTCACTGATTCAGATTCGGTCGGCGATCCTGGTGATCGAAAGTCTACTGCAGGTTATGTTTTCAGTCTGGGATCTGGACCTGTCACTTGGGCTTGTAAGAAACAACAAGCTCTTGCTCTTTCTTTAGCAGAAGCAGAATATCGAACCGTAGTTAATGCCAGTCAGGAAGCTTTATGGCTTTGATAGATCCTTTCAGAGTTTGGATTCAAGCAACAGTAGGCTACTCCACTTTGGTGCGATAATAAAAGTGCCATCAAGCTTTCCAAAGATCCAGTTCTACATCACCACATCAAACACATTGAGCTACACATGCACTTCATCAGAAATCTTGTTCATGATCGTGTTATTGAAGTGCTCTATTGCCCTACAGATGATCAAGTTGCAGACATCTTCACCAAGTCTCTTACAGAAGCGAAGTTTTCTAAACTTCAGTCTATGTTAGGAGTTCAAGAATGTGTCCTTAAGGGGGGATAGGCTCTAATTCCTCCTTCCTTCTCCTAATAGTGTCACTTTGTAAATCCTTCAATCCTATCCCAAGTTGTTCTTAAGGGGGGATGTTAGGATATTTAGACACTTAGGAGTTAGTTAAGATCAACTTGGGTAATATATCTGTTAGGTAAAAGTGTGTTTCTTTAGTATGCATTAGTATGCATTTGTAAATATTCTAATATGACAGTCACGATATGTTCTAGACATAGAGTGATATGATGGTTCAACTTCTCTTAGATCGTACCTACCATTGATCCGTGGCTTAACACCCGATTGGTCCATGATCTCTATTTAAAGAGCATGGAGGGTCCTTGGCTAGTTGATCAATTATGAGAAGCTAATGTAACTTTCTTTCTTTTGCATAATAAATTGCTCCAAGTAGCTATTTGGCTGGGGCTGTGGAATGTTTCCCTCTCGAGGGTTTTAACCACATGACAAACATCACTGTGTTGATCTGTGATCTATTTGTGTGAAGCAGTTGCTTAAGGCGTTCGGTCTTTTGGGAGTACCCTGTGTACCCGAACACACATGGGGTGGTTCCTAAAGACACCGTTAGGACACGATCTCGTGGATTTTTAATGAGCCCGAGAAAGTAAATGCTAAGTGGTGCTTTCAATTTTAGAGAGTTTGAAATCATGAAGAAGACTCTAGTGGGGTCTCTTTTTCGTTGATAGTCTCATGTGTCCGAAAAAGGATAAAAGTGTACATAGGAGAGCTCTCCCACCCTTTTAGGGGAATGGGATACTTATTTACCGTTGGTACTCCATTCAGGCTGGAAAAGGTTAAACCTGTACTGATTGGATGGTCATTCAAATAATTTTACGAGCATGAACATAACTAAGTTTGCTCGGCAATCGTTTCTTGATGAGAAGGCTGGAAAATAGCTTAAAGACAACCTGTGATGAGATTTTTCGTATAGTTTGGTCCCCATGCCCAAGAAAACATAGAAGGATGCAAGGGGATACGTTTCTATCTTGAGTTTTCCAAGGTGGTCCTTTTTGTGGTAGTATACATAGTCTGCAAAAGGATATAAATGAGGCTATGTAGACACCCTTTCCAGTACTTTAACAAGCGAGAAAGGAAGCAAGTATGCTCGACAATCTTTTCATTCATTTAGGAGTCAGAAAAGAGCTTAACATAAACTCTGCGATGACCAACCAAGCAAGGGGGCACTAATGGTGCCCCATTGTGGGACTATGGACGGTGGTCCAAAGTGGTCATCTGTGTAGTATGGATGGAGAGGATGGATCGTGAACATGCCAATACATACAGAGGAGTACTTGCGTGGAGCCACACAAATCGGGGTGACTTCTGGGAAATGGTCCAGAAAATTTTGAGTTAAACGCGAGACAAGGGTCTCACCAAAACAGGGAGGATGAAAATACGAAACCGATGGTGTGAATGATGTCTCAAACTGACTCTAGGACTCTGACTTAGCATCTAGTAATATTTCCTCTAGTGCAGTGGTGCACAGGAAAAACTAGACCAAATGGAGGCCCATGGGTACATAAATAGCTCAATGTACAATGTACGATTCACGTGGTGGTACGTAAATCGACGCAAATCCAGAAACATGGCCTAAAGAATTAGTAGGGAGGGAGGAAGTCTAGAAGGTTGTTTCTCAACCTAGAAGCTTTTCGCACAATGGTGGCAGCTTCCTTACCTTATAGAGGATGATCCATACATTAACCGAGGAGATCCTGTAGACGCCTCGACCTCTGGTATAGGTCTAGTGACCTAAAGGTATGCTAGCATGGTGGTAGCTAGAGCATACATGTGACATACTATATGCATGTGCAGATGTGGGATTGAACCCTCCAGTGGGATACCAGTGGCCCAGGGGCAAGGATTATATCTAACTTCTCACATGCAAATAATGCAACGGAGTTCTATAATGGACTCACTGCGAATAGATGCGGAACAAATAATGGGAGGGGGTCACTGATTCGTGGTAAAAATGATGCAAAACAAAAAGAAAAAAAAATACGCTATAAGTGACTCATGGTGGTTATATCGGGCATAGAATCTCTTGAGGTAGAGCCTATTGCGAGGCTTCTTCAAGAGTCAACCGCCTGAGTCATCGAAGAGGTATGCCCCTTGCCGAGATGAAAGTTGTTTGGAAGGGGGGCTGATGAAATCTGGCCTTCAATGGTAAGAACCAATTCCACACTATGGTTTAAAGGGAATGGGGTAAAACCAGTGGCAGTCTTACAGATCTCTCTGTCATCGTGTAAGTGGTGCCAGGATAGATCAGGTGGATCTTCCACGACCAATGAGGTGGAAGGGAAACTGGTGCTAGAGATCATGTAAATAGTTGTGGTGGTTGAGGAAGAAACCAAAGAGTGGATCTCCTCAATGATAGTGATTTCATATTCAAGGTGATGTTTACAAATATTGTTGAGGGTGGTTTGAAACTCATCCAAGTCTTAGCAGTGGTGAGAATAATGTCCATACAATCCGCAAAGTGCACATGCATGGTTTTTCCTCAAAGACTTGTTTTTTACTGTCTCGACTATCCCCGTTGCAGGAAGTCAACTTCAAGTTCCCCCAGTCATGCATAGACATCATGCTCCTGCAAACTCTGGTGCCATCGTCGGTCCCTCTCGCACCAACCTTGGGTCTAACCTCCCATTCATGGCTCACCTCAACTTGCATGATTTGGCCAGGTTAACCAATGATCCAATCAACCATCAACCCCATTGGCCTCCTATGCCATCCAAACTCCCATCAGACATTCCAAAGTTTGAAGGGAAGGAAGGTGAGTGCCCCCAAAACCAGATCATGTCATTTCATCTATGGTGCTCTTCAAACAACATTGTGGATGATTCGATCAGACCTAGGTTGTTCCAGTGCACCCTCACAAGCACCACATCCAAATGGTATATTGAGCTTCCTCAAGCCTCTTAACCAAACTCCAATTCCTTAGCCATCATGTTCCTGCAATATTTCCAACTCCCCGTCAGATACAACAAGGGCGTTGAGATCTTGCTATCTTTCTGCCAAAACACCACCACTAGCTTACTCACGATGCTAGATGGTGGGAAAAGGAAGTGGATCGTATGGATTGGGAGAGAGCCCCAGTAATTCCTTGGTGATTGCATTTGAGGCTGCGACCGCGGATGGGGTTGCGACTATGATTGGGGTTGAGGCTGTAGTTGGAGTTTGGGTGCAACGGTGCTAGATGAGAGAATGCATGAATCCATGGTGTCGCTTGATGTTGGTGGATGAGATAACAAAGGAAATGAAGACGTCATGGAGGTATCAGTGAAAAATTCATGGCCTACAACCAACAAGGAAGGGGTGGATGCATTGTCGATGGAGGTATCAACGATGGGGATGACATTGGCTGGTGCGGTCGGCCGCTTCAGATCATGGTAAGTTAATTGGTATACTATCAGAATCTTCCCGTCATGAGGGAACATCATTAGGCGAAAAATGGTGGATGCTACGAATCTCATGGCATACATGTAACTTCGTCTAAGAAGAGGGTTATAATCCAACTGAGCGTTGACAACCTCTATGTCAATCAGAACCGTTTTACCGGCTAATGATATGGGGACATGCAAAAGAATGCCTTGGGCTTTGGTGGGGTGGCCATCATAGGCGCGTAGTGTAGTGGTAGATGGTTGGAGGGTAGGGGACCCAAGTTTCTGCCATATCAACATCGACATGACACAAGTGGGTGTCCCTTCATTAACAATACATCGATGCACGACCAAATTCCGAATTGATATCAAAATATGAAAGGCAATGGTTGATGGCATTCTGGGCTCTCCATTGTCCAAATCAAATGTGATCAATCTAGAGTCGGAGGGATCCACGACACCGAGTGTAGACAATAATTATTTCCATTGTGGCAGGCATGTTTTCAACACTTCTAGAGCGGACATGGCCATAGGTGACTCGGCCAAGTCGTCAACGATGCTATAGTTCAACGCAACTCTAGCTGTGGCGTTGTTGGCAATCCGTTGAACGGGGAATAGTGGTCCTTGGGCTGCCCCATTAGGGGGGAGTGGGGGTAAGTGAAGGGGTGTGTTGGTTGTGTTGGATGTGGATGTCGTTGGCGGGTCAGAGATTTCAGTAGTGGATCCATACTGATTTTTCCTAGTCTGTAGGTTGACCTCTTTAGTTGTCATTGCCAGTAGATGGTGGACACCTGTCTCTGTAGGCAGGGCTATAGGGGGAGTTGTAGGAGTAGGTGGGGGAAAAGGTGCGGTTGCTACCAATCCTTGGAGTGGTAACGAGTTTTGGAGCACCATGGGTGGAGATCTTGGTGGTGCTGAATTGGGTTGATTTTGAGCTGCTGAATTAGTACCACGTTGAGCTTCGTTCTAGAGAACTTGCTTGGCGCAACCCACTGGGGGGAATTCGTGCATGTAATGACCATAGATGTCGCATAGTTTGCACGGATGGTTGGTCCATAACGAAGCATTTCGTCTAGGTGGATTAGGATTTTGGGGGTTTTGAGCCAGCAGGTTCTCGCCGGTGTTGTTGGGAGGATTCGGCTGTTGGCCGCCTCCTTGTGGTTGGTTGTTACCCTAGCTCCTAAATTGATTTTTCTTACCTTTCCCTTATTGTTTATTAGGGTCCAGTTAGTTGGGATGATTCTGCTGAGCAAAAATTTGTCCCGTGGATGTCGGAGGAGCTGGAGCAGGGGTTGGAGCGGCTTGCATGGGTGGTGTGTAGTAGGCTGGAGGAGTTGGAGGGGCTACAAATCCAGTCGTTGGTCTCGAATATGGCTGTGCTGGCCATGTTGGTGCATGGGCGTATTGGTGTGGCATAGGTTGTGCATAAGAGGTTGTGGCTTTGGACTGAGCCATATTCATCCTCGAGTATCTAGATACTTGGTTTGGTTGTACAATGCTACGGGCATTGCTTGGGTGCGGTGGCATCATAGGAGGTGCCAAATAGTACTGTGGGTGTTGGGAGATGGAACCTATGATGCCATCTATAGCATGGGATGCCCTTGATGCATCACAGTGAGAGGTGCTGACATGGGGAGCATTTGAAATGATGGTGTAGTGGTATCCAGACTGAGCATAAATCAAGTCACATTGTTGGGCCTTCAAGATGGTCTCTTCCTCGGATTGGGTACGTTCAGAGGTGACATCCTTAGCTATAGGTGGTAGCAAGGTGTTTAAGAACCAATCTAGAAATATCTTGTCATCAAGCTCAATCTTACATAGGCTACAACATCATCGCCACTCATGGATGTGGTCGATTATATGAGTCGCATTGTTTTGGTGGCAAGATAACAAGATCTCAACGCCCTCGTCGTATCTGACGGGGAGTTGGAAATATTGCAGGAACATGAAGGATAAAGAATTGAAGCCCGGGTAAGAGGCTTGAGGAAGCTTGATATACCATTTGGCTATGGCACTCATGAGGGTGCACTGGAACAATCTAAGTCTGATTGAATCGTCCACAATGATGTTTGAAGAGTACCATAGATGAAACACCATGATGTGGTTTTGGGGGCACTCACCTACCTTCCTTCAAACTTGAGAATGTCTGATGGTAGTTTGGTTGGCATAGGAGACCAATGGGGTTGATGGCTAATTGGGTCATTGCTTAACCTGGCCAAATCAGGCAAGTTGTGACTAGCCATGAATGGGAGGTTAGACCCAAGGTTGGTGCGGGAAGGACCGGCGATGGTGCCAGAGTTTGTAGGAGGGTGATGTCCATGCATGACTGGGGGAACTTGAAGTTGACTTCCCAGAATGGGGATAGTCGAATCGGTCGTGGAAGGGCCACTACCCCCAGGTATGAAAGGTGGTACTGTGGGAATTGTATGAATTGGTGTGGGGCTGCCACTAATGGGTAGCATATTCACAACAATATGCGTAGTGGTATTGGGACCGCTGGCTAGGATGTTGGCAATGATGTGAGTGAGGCATGGACGTGGGTCTATTGTCAACCACCCCTCCGTAGAAGGGATCGTGATTCATGCTAGCCATGGGGCTAGATGATGCAATGAGTAGGTTTGGATCGGATTGCTAGGAATCCAAGTCAGAATCAGAGGCTATATTGCCTTCTGATAGTGAAGAGGGTTTCCAAGGGGGGCCTCGACAATGATAGTTTAAAGATCCAAATTGAGGGGGATCAGCTCTTAGCCATGAGGAAGAGCGTGGTGGATCAATGGTGTCTTGGTGGTGGTAACTGGTAATGAATTTTGGACCGAGGTTTAATGGATTCCTATTGGCTCATAGGTGGTCACTCGGCCACCAAGACTACTAGAAGACAACGCTTGGATTTTTCCTCACAAAGGTGTTTCTAGTCAATCAGAAAGGGTCGTTGTGTGTTTCGCTTGGAAATTCCTCTCGTTGGCCAGCTACTTTGGGGTTCCCGTGGTACTCCTAATAATGAGTTTTAGGGCATATCCCAAGCACTTCCCATGGTTAAGGTGGTTGAGACTTATGTCGTCAAACCGCAAGATTTTGATTAAGTAAATTGGTTACTTTTATGGTTCGCTCGGGGTCATGAATGGAGTTTGGATGAGTTATATGGTGTGAATGTGTGCAATTTATGTATGAACGTGTTATTTTTTATTATTTTTTCAATTATATGGTGAGCAAATAATACTGGATTTTCTGCACATATCAAGCTACGGGAAATACAAACTGTAACATGTGAACAAGGAAAATAAAACAGAGCCAAAGTGCAATACAAATTGTAAAATGTGAATCAGTAGTGTGACTACCCTGTTTTTGTATCCCTCAAGTCCAAGAAGGAGTGTTGGGCTCTCATCGAAGTGGGAACAAGTCCACCTGTAGATCCACAGGTCACTCCTCAAATGCCCGATTGCTCAACATGGAGGATGCGAAGACCATGAAACCCCCAGCGGTTTCCACTCCCTCTCACTAGTACAAAATGAGGAATTAGCTAGTAGGTGACTAAAAATTCTAGTCACCACAGTTTTTTCAAGTGATTTACTACTAAATATGAGCAATTTTGATTGACCCAACTATAAACGACTAAAATTAACGACTAATTTAGTCACCAGTTAACAAATATGACTAGATAATAAGTGACAGAGTTAAAATTGACTAACATAAATGACTAATTTAGTCACGACATAAAAGTGACTAGCTAGAAGAATATGAATTAGTCATTTTTAATTGTGTCACGGAAAATTGCATATTCGATGATGAAGATTTTCTTGAACCCATAAAGATTTCATCCTCCAATTTCATCAATGACTACTCAACCAACTTGTTGGCGCCAAATAGCCTGTCCAAACATACCGTGGCACCAAATATTTTGCGTTGGCTGTAGGCGAGGAGGGTTTGGTGGGTTATGATGGGAAAGTAATGTGAATTGGGTGGCATTTTTGGCCATTTATTAGGCCACCTTCGATACCCATTGAATATATTGCTATGGATATTCACCACTGTTGAGGGTTTACAATTTCGGTATTTAATTTCCATCGCTGCCATGGATAAAACAACATTGGAGATAACCTAGAGGCTCTTGAAGAGGTGGGCCATGAATTCTGTAGCTCTAGAGTCAACATCACCTTCCTCCCTTACAAAATCCTAAGTACGTTTCTTGGTTTATTGTGAATTGATAAATTTTTCCTCGTTATAATACTGAAGCATAGATATCTAGGTTAAAATCGTTGGTAAGTTTCCTTTTGACTGTGAATTTTTATATTTTGCTTGATAATGTTGGTTATAATACTGAAGCTTAGGTAGGTAGGTTAATATATCAATATAGAATTATTTCTATTTTTATTCTTTTTGGGGGTGGTTGGTCCAAGTGGATGGCACCACAACTCTATCTTATCACCAACCTATATGGTTTGTCCATTTTATATTCGGGTTGCTCATAAAGTGCATGTATATTATGCAATATATGATAATGACTCTCATATTAAAATACTTAATTTTTTTCCCATATCAAAACTTTAGATCTCATTGTTGGACTGTATAGGGATGATGTCTCGATTACAATAGTTTAGCTAGTGGTAATATGTTATTTCTCTTCATATATACTAACATGTTATTTCTTGTAATTTACCTTTTTATATAGTTATGAACCACAAATTATGACCATTCAATGTAATTTCAATTAATCAAGTACTCAAAAATAATTTGACAAGGAAAACAAGCATGAGAAGCTTGGCTTCATCTCATCCTATTTCATCTATGAAATCCATCAAAGTAGTTCCACTCAACTTTGACCTCATGTACGATGGCTTTATATGGTATATAAGTCCACCAAGGAATTTTTTAAAACTTTGAAAATAAATGAGGTTAGTGAGAAATTGGATGGTTTTAAGAAAATGGTTGGTTGAGTGACTAACCAAGCATTGACTTAGCATGAGTTCGTATTCTATTTTTTATATGACAGTGTTTCAATCATAAGGGGTTTTAAAAGAGGTGTCTATGCTACGTTGTTTTGATATTGTCTTGATAAGACTTATATGATCTCTCATATTAAAATATCCTTAATTTTGTTTTCCATATCAAAACTTTGTAGAGCCCCCTTATAGACCATATAGGGATGATGTCTATATTACAATAGATTAACGAGTAATAATATTTTATTTCTTGTAATATTAAATTTTTATAGGGTTATGGACCCTGGTCCCCAATTATAACCATTCAATGTAATTGCAACTAATCCACTCAATAATAATATGATGAAGTCTCCAAATACCTTTAATGTATCTCCTTTAATTAGGAAACAAGCATGGAAAGCTTTCCTTCACCTAATCCTAAGAATGGAGCTAGGATTAGGTTTCCTCTAGGATCATGATGGAAAGGCAACAAAACAAACTAGCCATTACACTATAGTTATATAAAAAATAGATAAAAAGTAATTACATTAAATTTAAATTTAAGAAACCATTTTACAAACCTTCACATGGGGCTCGGAACCATTTGGGAAACCCTCACATGGAGGGTATGATATAAAGGGTGAACAAGAGCGTCATATAATTCTTATTCCCAAACCAAAGTTTTTTCGGGCTTAGATTCCTGCAAAACTTTGCCACATAAGATTTTTTATTTATTTTATTTTTTAGCTACCTTCATCCCGAGCAATATTTAAAGTTATAGAAGAAGGGGACAAGTTAAAAGCATTGTAGCCATGTCAGAATGGTGAGCTTATAATCGAGGAGTAATATTGGTTCCATCCTCCTATCGACCTCACCTATATATACACCTTCACTATGCCTACCCAGCCCAGCCCAGGAAGGACCGCCCGCATCCACCCACACGTCCACAGTCTCGCCATCCACCCCATTCTGGTAAACCCACACCCATTCAATTCGCATACCCATTTCAGGCAACATTTATGCATCACCTCTCTAAAAAATACAAGATGATATGACAAGGATGATGGATGCACCTACTTACACATCGCCCCTATAATCTTATTAATGTATGCATAAATCATTTTTGACGCCTTATTCAATGATAAAAACACCCTTGTTTCATGTAAGTTTTGAAGGTTTCTGAAAATAGGGAACATGTTATGGATAAAAATCATTTGGGTTCTCAGGAATGGAAAATAAAGAGTTACCCATATGAGAACTAAACTGAAAATATCCCAAAACTAATAGAAATACATTGAAACCTAATTGAAATAGAAATATAGATTGAATGAAAGGGAATATAATGGATGAAACAATGTTTTCTAGTGGTCCGTTTTCATTCGATTCCCTGCAAGTTCATCATATTTCTGATCAACATCCTTTGATGGCAGATCCTATATCCATTTCCCACCCCCATGTGACTACTGTCCAGGAGGCTAATGGGTAGCAACATTGAGTTGCCCTCAAAAACCATGGAAACCCTAAGGATAAACCTTCTTTGAGTGACGAGGATGAGTGCAATGAAAATGGAATAGAGTCCCATATGGGAAAGAAGGGTTATTTCTTGTGGCACTAAATGAAGTGGACAGATGACATTGTTATGCTTTTGATTACAATTGTTTCGTATGTGGGTGAGGATACTAATTGTACCAATGATGGGAATAAGAGGAAGGATTGAATTTTGTATAAGAATATGGATGAGGAAATGGAGGAGGATGAAGAGGAAGAAAAGGAGTGACAAGAATGAGGGGGGTTTAAATATTGAGGGTGCAATCGGAGAATTTATGAAAAAGGACAAGGATGATTCAAGGGATGTATTTTAAGACATTGTGGAGAAGGTGAGAGCTACAAGTTTCCTTCCATATAAATTGGAACCTAAAATATTTATAGAACAAGAACATTAGCTGAAACATAACTCATTTTCATAACCCTCAATCTCATTCTTTTCATTCTTGTCATAAAAAAATCAATAACACTCCAGGATTCAAGTTCTAGACTAGTTTCTAAGACAATAAATCATCTAGAAATATATTTTCATATTTCAATATTCGAGTAATTGACACAGGAAGATAAATTTATTTCCGAATGACAAGTATTTCCGCAACCTTGAAGTATTACCAGAATACAGTCACACCACAGGAATTGATATGGAAGAAGTTTTTGTGAAATCTGTTAATGGAGAATGCTCACTCCCACATGTTCTGATCTGATTTTTAGATTTAATTTATATTTAGAATCCTTCTTTCACCAGATTGAGCCAATATTAATCTTTTATGTAATGCCCCACCCATAACAAAAACAAAAAATATTCCCAAATCAGAATCTAAGTTTCTGAGTATAAAATATGATCTCACAAGTGCATTGGATATCCAATTGATGTAATTTAAATATAATAAATAACAAAGAACAATTGCTACAGGAATACCTTCATGCTACAACAAATCATATGTGATATGTGAATACATCAGTGTGCTACAGGAGTGAATCTGCGTTGCATAAAAACTTTGTTTTACTGAATCCGAGTTATAAGAATTCCATGATACACACTCATCTCTGATATTTGGATCCCCCAGTCACTAAGATTCTCCCTTTACCAAATCAAACTAATTATGCCCTATATAATGTGTTTGAGTATTATACTAGTTATATTTCAACCATTAAGAGATAGAAAACCAAGTGTGTTTCTCTAGATTGCATACTCTTGTTGATGTAATTGTAACTTTGGAATGTATTCATTTGTATATCTTAGGTATTGTACCTCGATTTTTATTCTGAGAAGTGTTTGTAATGTAATTGAGTCATGTCATGCCCCGATGTTCCGATCGGGAGTTTCTATAATGTGAACAAGTCATGTCAAGTCATCATGGGTAACCCTCCTATTGATTAAGGGTTAAAGTCCCCGCAGTTGTGGGGCCCTAGGGTTATTATAATATCCTAGAGAAGTCAACCCTAGGTGAGTTATTGTAAGTAGGGGCAATAGTCCCCACTATTGTGTTAAGGATAACCCTCCTTGTTGGTCGTAGGGGCAAAGTCCCCACAAGTTGTGGGGCACTAGGGTTATTAGACTCTCCTAGAGATGTCAGCTCTAGTAAGTAATTATTAAGTGAGGCCGACATGTTGGAGAGGACATTAACTGAATGAAAGAATATAAATAGAGAGTGAGCCTCTCTATTTAACACACACACTCACTCACTAGGGCGCATGAGTGAGATAGATGTTGTTGGGACAAGAGAGAGACTATTGCTATTGGGAGATCATCTTTATGTTTTCAGGTTTTACTTTTGGTGCTAGTTCTATCTCTGAGGAAGTTGTGGGTTTTAATCCTTTATGGTTTCCCTGAGGAAAATTCTTTGTGTCTCTTGTCTCTTGTGTTTATTGCTGTGCATGTTATTCTCTCAGTTAAAGATCCTAAGATCATAATGCTAGATTGAATGACAAAAATATAACATGGTATCAGAGCTAACCTGAGAAGAAGACATTGTGCAGCTATAGAAGCTAGGGATTATTACTTTTTGGGTCTCTCTCCATAATCCATCAGCAAAATTATGCTAGGATGACTCTCCATTGAAGGGCGCATCTTTCTGTCGAAGCAGAATTCGATTTTGGACATTTTTCAGTTTTTGGTGCGGGAAATTAGGGCTTCTTGCAGAAGAGGAATTTTTGAGTGAGCATGGCATAGTATTTATATCCTCATCAAAATCAAAATTTAGAGACCTGGGTTGATGTTAACACCCAAAAATGGTTAACTACCTCATCTACCCCATTTCATGGCTCATTCGTCCATTTACCTACTATATTTCCCTGAAAATCCCACTAAAAGCCTCCAAAAGGCCATAAAACCATCTAAAAAGGCTCTAAAAGGCCTAAAATGCCTCCAAAAGGCCCAAAAACCCCTTTTTCCTCCAAAAATAACCAAAATTCCTCCAAAAATAGCAAAAATCCCCAAAAGGGAAGAAAAGGAATAAAAATAATGAGGAAAAAGGAGGAAAACCCTAAAAAAGGCCAAAAACCCTAAACAAGCTGCCCTAAACCACATGGTTTCCAAAAACCATGGGCAAGCACTTCACCACTAAAAAACTATAAATAAGTGGTGAACCCCCCTTATTTCACATCCACAGTCATAGCATCCTTACTCTGCCAAAACATCTCGTGAAACCCTAGCTTACCATCAAGCTACTTCCATCATTGAGACCCCTTTTGGCCTATTTTCCACCATCGGAGAAGGAGAAGGACCAGCTCGGAGCTCGGAGCCACCGACATCGGACCAGCGCAACGGACTCCACCAACCTCCACATTGGAGGTAATACAAATACAAAACATTTTTTTTATACATCTTCTTGTCATTTTTACTTCCTGTCATTTACTTTTACTGTCTTAGCTTAGCTTTTTACTTTCCAGTTTATTTTTAGTTTAATCGAACTGCTACTAAGGATTCCAGATTCCTTAGTAGGTGCTCATCAGCACAAGCTAGGGTGAAAACCCTAGCTACAGTTTTGGCAACTCCGCTGTTTTCGTTTTACGGTTATTTTCTTTCGTACTGTACTTTCGGCTGTCGTTTTCGGCCGCCGGAAGCCGCGTTTTTTCTTTCCGCAACCGCGACCAGATCGCACATTTCTGGCCCTTATCCGCGACCAAGTCGCCGCTGTCAGCCTTGTCTGTTGCGCCCAGATCGCACCTTTCAGGCCCAAACCCGCGACCAAATCGCCGCTGCCAGCCTCGTTTACTGCGCCCCGATCGCCCATTTCAAGCCACAATCCGCGATTAACTCGCCGCTGTCAACCCTGTTTTCTGCGCTCAGACCGCGCCCTTAAAGCCGAAACCCGCGACCCGTTCGCCGCTGTTAGCCTCTGTTCCTGTGCCCCGACCGTGTTTTGTCCGCCCACAGTCGCGATCTGACCGCGCCTGTTCATTACACAGGCGCGCTCCGACCGCCGCTGTCAGCCCAAAACCCGCGACCCAGAGCGCATCTGTTTCTCCTAAACCGGCGATCTGCGCGCGACTGTTGCCTTCCAACCCGCGATCTGCGCACAATTTCTGCCTTAGTTTCTGCGCCGAAACCCAGCTACTTTGCCCCCTTTTTCCCTGCATCTGCACAGCCACCTGCCCCCCTTGCAGCCATACAGCCATCTCTATCTTTTATTTACAGTATTGTTTTTAGCATATTTTGATTTCAAAAAGAAAAAGAGAAGGGTTCGCAAAGTTTTTACAGTTCTTCCAAGTTTTGCAAAAGTTGATCATACATTACTATTGTTAGTTTAGGATTCACAACCTCACCTGCACACACTCTATCCCCTAATTCAAAGTGAGACTTAAAATCTATCTAACTCAACAAACATTATAACCTCGTTGAGGAACCCAAAAAGAATCTTATAGTTAGGTAGGATCGGGGGGATAGGCTTCAAATAACACCCCTCGGTTATTTACACGTGAGACATAGTTGTTGTCCTCTAGGGAACCAAAATCCCCTAGTATTTTTTGACACGGTCACCACCAGTTTGTCAGAGGGCCTCTCCCTTAGGAAGGTTGAAGTCGTGAGATTGGTTCCGGATGCCTGAGTGGAATACCGCAATCCATTCACAAGCTGAAGGGCTACCTCTCGCAGTCCTCGGAATATCCTGAATATTGCGGTTAAAGGACCAAGCGGCAGATTCACCTTTCTGGACGTGTCATGAACGGGGTAGCTTAGTTGCCATTCTTCTAGGTTTGTGTACCCGGTGT